>PVHX01003444.1:113552-124990 GCA_004024805.1 Geosciurus inauris | reverse complement strand
GAGACAGAATTTCAAATAGGCTGGTCGAGGCGCTCCGAGGACAAGGGTGACATCTGAGGAGCTGGCTGGAGGCGTGGGAATTGGCCTTGTGGACCTAAGAGGGCAGATCACTGCAGCCAGGGGAACAGTGGGCACCCTGCCCTGAGCTGAGTGTGGGCAGGAGCGAGTGGTGCAGCAGCAGAGGAGGCCAGGACGCCAGGAGGGCAGCGCTGGGAGGACCGTGAGTGTGGTGGGGCCACAGACCTTCACGGAGAGGCCGGGTTTCCCCAAGTGAAACGTGGAGGAGCCGTGGAGGGCAGAGGGGACAGGCCAGTGGGGTGACGGCGGTGGCATCAGGCGGCAGGAGTTGTGCTAGCCAGGGTTCTCCAGAGAAACACACACTAGTTGTCTCTGCTTATGTGCAGCATTGCTTCCTGAGGTTTTAGTCACCCATGTTCAACCTCAGTTTGAAAATCTCAAATGGAGAATTCCAGAAACACACGGTTTATGAGTTTTAAGCTGCATGCCTTTCTGAGTAGTGTGATTAAAATCTTTCACCGCCCTGCTGTGTCCTCCTGGGTCATGGACATCTTTTTGTCCAGCAGGTCTGCATGGCATATAACCCCTATCCCTCGCTCACTCAGTAGCCATGTCTGCTGCCTGCTCAGCTCTTACAGTATCCAGTGCTGGTATTCAGGGAACCCTTATTTCCTTGTCTTACTTAGGAATGGCTCCAAAGCACAAGAGTAGTGATGCTGGCAATTTGGATGTCCCCAAGTGAAGCCATGAAGTGCTTTCTTTAAGTGAAACAGGCAGGGTTCAGTACATCTGCAGTTTCAGGCAACCGCTGGGTGTTAGAATGGATCCCTGGAGTTGAGGGGTGGATTTCAGCTTGAATCCAAAGACAGCCTAGAGGCAGAATTCCCTCTTCTGTGAGGACCTTTGTCTTTTATTCTCTTAATACTTGCAGTTGATTGGACGAGGCCTACCTACACTATGGGGAGTTATCTGCTTACTCAGTCTATTGATTCAAATGTTAATCTCATCTTAAAAATACCTTCTCTGCAACATCCAGACTAGCATTTGATTAAATATCTGGGTACCATGGCCTGAACAATGATGCATAATATTAACTACTGCCTAGTGGTGAGAGGTGCTGGCCTTCACCTAGGCATCTCTCTTTGTTCTTGGCTAGCTGGATATTGATGCTGCTGCAAGTTGGAAGCCATGTTATCTGTGCACGGATGTGCTCCGTGCCCTCTCATGAGGAGCAACGCTTGGTCCCATGAGCATTGACATTGCAGCTGCTCCCCCCACTGTCCTTGGACTCCCCAGGCAGCCTAAGTGTGCAGCCTTTCCTTACAGGGGTTAGGCCTGAACCATGGTTTGGGGCCTGAGGTTGGGAGGGTTGCCTCTGTTCTTTTCTCTCCAGTTCTCCGTTGGTATCCTGCACAAGGTTTTCTTCTCCACTGGCCAAAATAAGACACAGGGAACCCTCAAGCCATTCTGTAACTCAGCTCTTGGTAATCTCCCTTCCAGCTCATCTCACATGTCAAGATGTGTTCAGATGAGGCTGAATTCCATCTGGCCTCACTGGGGCCGGGACACAGTCATGAGCACTGTGTGAAGATCCCTTCACTCTAACAGGGAGCGTGGAGCTGTCAGTCTGGCACTGAAAGAGAGGGCAAGAAGGGGGCAAGAATTAGTCAGAGCCAGGAGAGAAGGAGGAGGAGAGACCAGGCGGAGGGAGACATGTGTGGAAGGCCTCTGTGTGAGCAGTCTGGGAACAGGGCTGGGATGCGAGCAAATGTGGGCAAGAAGCAAGGGACCTTTGAGAAATGCTGCCATAGGTTATGGCCTGAACCCCTTAATGGTCTTGGAGATAGTGCAAGCAATAGTTAGAATTGTTTAATAAAGAACACTGGCTACAGGAATCTGATCCTTTATATAAGACTCCAGAGGTTGGTGATATAGCCTGTGGTATAAAGGGCTGGCCAAGCATGTATGAAGTCTGGGTTTGAATTCTAGTATGAAAATAAAGACTCTGAGACTGAGTCATGGGCACCCCAGCTTTTAAAATAGAATTACAAAATTCTCCTTGACCATGGAATGGTAGAGAAGGAAAAGGGGCTTCATAGTCAGACAGACCTTCATGTTCTAAGCCGCTTCTTAAAGCTGGATTTTCTCTTCCATAAGATGGGGTGAATGAAGCTACTTCGCAGGGTTATTGTGGGATCCAATGACATGAGGCGTAAAGGTTTTCCTGTCATTCCTTACTCAAAGTTACTAGCCTTTCCTTTTCTGCCCTGCCCTTCATCTACTAAAATAGTTCTAGAAATGTTGGCCCTTTACCTTGTGATTCCTAGAGTTGCAATTAATGAGCCACCCTGTCAAGACTGCTCATGTGACACCTTGCAATGAAACATTTCCAAAATACCTATGTATCCCTCTTTAGCAACAGAATTGCTTGGAGAGTAGCCCCACCTTGTGGACAAGTCTAAAAATATTTCAGTGGCAAACTAGTCAAGGTTAAGGAATTGAAATAAAATACATTTGACTTTTGATATTATAACTATTTTTGGAAAATACATTACCTTGAAGTTTCATGCAGTCAGACTAGTAACTCTTATGTAAAACTTATAAGTCTTAATTTTTTTAGGTGATAAAGTCATCAGGTGATACTGACTCTGTAACCAATTTTTAAAAAATTTTTTTTTAAGTTGTTGATAGACCTTGTTATTTATTTATTTGTATGTGATGCTGAGAATCAAACCCAGTGCCTCACACATGCCAGAAAAGTGCTCTACCACTGAGCCACAACCCCAGCCCTGTAATTTCAATTTGAAAGAAAAAGCCCATGTGGCTTACACTTAATTTCTTGCAAAGAGTATTATTTTCACAATGCTAATGATTCCTGTATGTCAGTTTTAAGCAAACCTAGAACAAGGTGTGCTTACAATTATTTGGACATGAGTAAGGATTCTGGTAAGTAATCTAGGGACATGAGTAAGGATTCCGGTAAGTAATCTAGGCTTGGTAAGTCATCTAGGGATAGAACAAAGAAACAGAAATAGACTGATATGATTTTATGTTACAGAGTCAAAACTTCATCTACTTTTCTATCAGTTTTCTGTTGTTAAATTCAACAGATTGATGCATGTTCTTCCTCTGGGTATGATAAATGTTATGGGAGGGGCTGAAATGGGAGATAGCATCACTTCTTACCAGAGAATCTTTAGCCATCTCTAACCTCAAATATGCAAAAGACCATGCACAAGGAGCCCGAAGTTCTCATCCAGGCCAACATGTGTGGAAAGTGACAAAACATTTCCAGGCATCAGTTTCCTGATCTGTCCTGAAGGAAGGTAGAAAAGATGATCTTGTGAGATTCCACGTTTCGAGTCCTAGGGGTGGGGAACCGAAAGTATTGTCTGGTGCACAGGAGAAGAGGGAGTGTCCTCTGCCTCCCAAGAAGCCCCAGGTGTAACTGAGGTGGCAGTGCATCAGGTGTAGGTGCACTGGGCATGCGAATGTCCTGCTCACAGCTGTCCTGTACCTTATGGACCTGATGGGACACAATTAGAATTATATGTTCATCTCTGTCCTTGTTCCTGACACAAGAGCTTCTAGGACTCTGGAAATCTTCTGAGTGATGTCTTTATATGCTAATGAGATGACTGGTGGTGGCTAGGGGCCCTGTAGATAGCCTCAAAATGGGGGCTGCGGCTGCCAGAGAAACCTACCATGTGATTACAGTATTCTGCCCTAGGAACCAGCCAATTAGAAACTTCCAGTCATACTCTCTGACCTTCAGGGAGAGGAAGGAGGCTGGACATTCAGTTAGTATCCAATGGCCAATGATTTAATCAATCATCCCTGTGGAAGGAACCTCATTTAAAACCCTGAATAATAGGTTTATGGAGCTTCTGGGTTGGTGAACACACCCACCTGTCTGGAGGGTGGCATACCCCAACTCCGTGGGACAAAGCTCCTGTGCTTGGGACCCTTCCAGACCTTACTTCAAGAATCTCTTCATGTGGATCTATCTGTTCATCTGAATTCTTTACAATATTTTTTATGCTATACTGGCAATAGTAAGTGAAGTGTTCACTGAGTTGTGTGAGCTGTTCTAGCAAATTGAGCCTGGGCAAATCATGGGCACCTCTGATTTGTAGCTAAGTACAGAAATGTGGGTAATCTGGGGACCCATTGCTTGCAATTGAGGACAATCTCTAGGACTGAGCCCTTAACTTGTGGGAGTTGCTCCAACTCTGGGTACTTAGGGTCAGTATTAAATTATGGAATATATAGTTGGTACTTGCAGAGATTGGAGAATTGCTTGTTGAGGAAAACCCACATGTTTGGTGTCAGAAATGCTGTGAGTAGAGGAGTAGGTTTTCCTTTGCACAGTCATTGTGAAAGGCCAAATAGCTTTATGACCTGAAGGATCGGGAAACACTGAGTTCGTGTTGAGAAGTTCAGGTGCCATGCCCACTTGGAGTGTCTACAAGGTCCTGAAGCAAGCCAGCAGCTGCTTCAAAAAGACAAGAGGCATTCCATAGTGGGCAAAATTTCCCCTTGGGGTTCTAAGCATCATCCTACTTTCCCAGCCACTCAAGCTGAGTTGGAAGGTCAGAGTGGCTGGCACCAACTGGCGCTGGTGGGCTCTCTTCAAAGCTGGAAGCCTTCTACATTGCCATGTGAATGGCAAGAGCAGCAACCCAAATACCATATACATCGCCTCCAAATCCAAAGAGGCTCAGTGAGTGAAGGGGTTGTGTCTAGAAGCAGCTGTAGTTGAAGTCAATCCTGATTAATTTTAGTTCATGTTACTTGGTGCTTCTCAACCTGGGGTGATTTTGTTTCCTGGGGACATTGTCACAATGGAGTGGGTGGTCCTGACCTCTAGTGGCTGGGGGCTAAGAATGCTGCTAAACACTCTGCAGTGCAAGAACCATCCAGTCAAATGATCTGGGGTGCCAAGATTGAGGAGTTCGATTCTAAGACCTCTTGTCTTGAGACAGGTAATAATAGAACAGATGAGTTAAGAAGATTTGTGGTAGGAATTACACCTTGCATCTGTCACATCTTTGATGCCAACACTGGTTTCTGAGAGGGTCTTCCAAGAGAATCCATATTTGGACAATTTGAAGATTGTTACTTGCCAAGGGTATTTATTCTTCTCTCTTCCCCCCTCTTTGTGGCTGGGAATTGAACCAGGATCAGGTCACCATGTGGTAGAATTGGGACCAAACACTGCTCATCACTACTTTACCTGGCAGCTCACAGCATCACACTCTGCTAGCGCGGAGCTTGATTCATTAATTTCCAAAGTCCAGGGATCTCCTTTTCCCCAGTGCACAGTCCCCTTGCTCAGCAGCTACTTTCCTGCAGTTCTCTATTCATGGTGCTCCCTGTAGTCTCCAATTGCTCTTCAATGTTGCTTTATTCTAGACAACCACAAGTGACACGTTAATAACTAATTTGCCACTGTGTGCTATGACTTTGTGTCCCAATGTCTGAAAGCAACAGCATCTGCACTGCCTTCAGACATAAGCAAGCCAGGAGACTAAGCTCACATTCTACCTTCCCCTGGGGAGCTGTTTCCTGAATTTTACTTCTGATGTCCTTTACTTGATTATTGTTCTCAGTCATTGGTGCTAGTACTCACTTTAGCTGATTAAAGCACGAAGGCATTTATAAAGGAGTCTGGCTATCACACTGAATTATTGGAGTTGTGCATGAAATAAACAGTAGGCAGAACTTCCAAAACCATACTATAGAGCCGGGACACGGAGGGACATGTGGCTTCTCCATTATTGAACTGCTATCTTGGGTTCTGGCTCTAGGATCACATTACCTCTGCCATGATTTGCACTGCAAATCAGTGCCTTACCCTCTACCCCTGTCCTCAAAAACCTAGTTCTGGTTTAGCATCTCATCCAAGTTCATCTGACTGAATTATATGTGGGGCACTATAAGAGAGCTTCAAAGGAGTCTAGGAAATGTATGTTTTAGCTACAAGTTACTACATTACAAAAAAAGGATGTTAGAGAGGAAATAGAATGGATATTGACTAAGCCGATCTCTAATATCCAATATACAAACAGAATTTTGTATAAGGCTGCAATTCAGCAGGGATGTACCACTACAGCCATACCAGTTCCTGAAAGTTGAATACCCTCATTCCATGTGGTAGGTAATTTCTGCCTCAGAGCCCTCAGATGCCCCTATATGGCCCTGGCTACTCTGTTGCCCCACTTGCGATTCTCCAAATTCTTCCATCTTCCAGAAATTTAAATTCAGCCTGGCTCAGAACTCTAGGCTGGCATCTGTTGGCTTTCTTGGTCCCCTGTCCATCCGTGCCCCAGAAATTCTGCCTCCTGGGTGCTTCCTACTTGTCTCCTCCCACCATAGACTCCAGAGCGCTGGTCTATGCTCCACTAAAACTTTCCGGCTCTTGAGAAGTCATGAGGCAGAATGCCATAGAGCTGCTGTGGTCTCTACCAGACTCTGGACCACCTAAACCTGCTCTCCTGGCTTCCTGCCACCCATGTGTTTCTTCCATGGCCAGGTGGGCCTAGAGTCAATGTGGAAATAATGGTAGCACTGTTACCCCAATAGGAAAATATATGATGTCCATCTGGGCCCATAAAACCATGGTCGCCCACTCTGGAAACTATGGTCTCCTTACAACTTTGACTGTCAGATAGCCAGGGAAAGAGGGCAAGTAAGGAGACCATAGTTCAAACCCTGAGTGAAACCAATTCATTGTTTCACTCTTCTTAGGCATCAAGGGTTCCCCAGGGGTGAAAGAGACACTATGGAGGAGCATAGATGAGATTTGTAGGGGTAGTGTGGGGTCAGGGGAATCCCCTTTGTTTATTTTCTTCAAAAGTTTTTATTAGTATATTATAGTTATACATAATAGTAGGGTTCATTTTTACCTAATCATACATGCATGGATTATACGTTGTTCCATTTCGGCTCCTAATCCTTACTCTTTCCCTCCTCTCCCTCCTCCTCTTCCTCTATTCTACTGGTCTTCTGTCTACGTATTTATTGTTTTTTAAGTTGCACTTTTAAGAGATACATAGAGTGGGATTCTCTGTGGCATATTCATATATTACTCCTATATGTATATAGCATAATTTTGAAAATTTCATTTTGCAGTTCCTCCCTTTTCCCATCCCTCCCCTCAATCCCTTTCCTCTACTCCCTCTGTTTTCAGAGGATTCCACCCACCCTTTTCCCTTATTTTGCTTTAGCTTCTGCATATGAGAGAAAACATTTGATCCTTGATTTTGAGTCTGGCTTATTTCACTTAGCATGATGCTTTCCAGTTCCAGCTATTTATCAGCAAATACCATAATTTCATTCTTCTTTGTGGGAAAAACCCTTTTTACCACCCCTTTTGAACATTATTTCCACTTAATGAGGCAAGTTCATTAATACCCACTGAATGTCAATCCATCATGTGTATTAACAAATACTCGTGTATTTCTGTCTCTATCTAGTTTGGTTCACTAGAGGCTATGAAGGAATGCACTTAGAAAAACCAATGTACATGTTGACTTCCATATTAATTTTATTAATGCACAGTTGTTAAGTACAAGTAACATCCCCCTCATAATAAATGCTCGAGGGGCTCATTCTAGTGGATGGGGAGGAAGCGACGTCCACACAGGACTGACTGTAGTGCTGTGTGTAAGGATGGTAGGGTACTTGGATGGAGAGCAGGGAGCAATATTAGAGAAAGCTTCCTGAAGCAGTTCATATTAACCAAGTTGGAATCAGAGAATGGTTACTTGCCACGAGCAAAGTGGAGGGCATTTTTAATGGAATAGGAAGATGGGAACCACAGACTATGTTTTGGACATTAAGGTATTGCCATCTGGTTCAAAGGGGTGTAAGGAGAAGAGGTTTGAGGTAAGAAGTGAGAAAGAAGCCTGGGGTTCAAATGCAACAAGACAACTTGATATCTGTTCAAAATATCTGCACAATATTCACACCACTCTTTGAAATCACATGGCTACTTCTCATTGATTATTCTACTTTAGCTCCTGTGTGTAGTTGGAACAAATTTTGGCATCTCCCTCCAATCTTTTCTCCAACTTCTGCTGCGCCACCAGGCTTTGTCTGTTCTATTCCTGTCCCCACTCCCATGATCAGAGCCTTCCATCAATGCCCTTACCTGGGACTTGGAATCTGAATGAGGTGATTCAAGGTTGAGTGTACTTATAGGTAGCAGCTAAGGCAAGACTGAGAGTCAGGGGGCAGCTGGAGAGCGTGCTTTATGGTGTGACCTTGTCTGATCTCTCTGCCTCCTTGTATTCTTAGCCCATCCAATTTCTGAGTCTTAACCTCCCAGGGCTCTCTCTGTTCTGCGGGCCTTTTTCAGAATCATTCCAATAAACTCGTTGATTCCAGTGGTTTGTAATCAGAATCTCCAATTGGAGCAAGTGGTGATAGCAACAGTGGAAACAGGGGAGAGGGAGAAGGTTGCTGAGTCACCGAAATGCAAGAAGACATGGGGGTCCTCTCTGCTCTTGGGTCCTGAGCATTGCTGTGACGGTTGCACTGCCCCTGTGCAGAGGGATGGACGTGTGGCACTTCTCTGTGAAGCAAATGACAGTTCTGATGATTTTAATGGTTTATTAAAATCATTCCTGTGACAAGGACTTGACCAAAGTTTATGCAGCCTCTTTTTGACTAGGCCTGGTCTTTGGCCTGCCACGCCCAGTTTGGATAAGAATCCTGCTAAGCCAGTTAGGGGGAGTCTCCCAGCCCCTTTATTTCTGATCAAGTTCCTTGTCTGCCCCACAACTGACATCCAATCAAATTCTTCTTGGTGGTTATACATCCACTGACACATGTCTTTTGGTTATACACCCTCAGCTGCCATTGCTGAATTTGGAGGTAAGCTAAATTTTCCATAGAAGCCTTTCTTTTTGACTGTGGTAATGAATCAAACCGTCTTGCCGTTTTTTCACAAGTGTCTGGTGCAATTTCTCTTTAACACCTCTGTTGACAAGAGTGGTTTTCTTTTTGTTTTTCTTTCTTTTTTTTTTTTTGGTTTCTTGCAATCCAAGAGGAACCTTAAAAAGCCACAAATATGCTCTATAATACTAAAATTTCAACATAGTGAATGTTTTATGAGAAACATATCATATTCTAGGTTATCAAAACATGATTTGTCATTATTGCTTAGAGTCACATTTCTTTCTGTGAAAAATTGTGAAATATAAAAGAGAAAACATATTTGAATTTAAAAAAAATCCCTTTGCATACAGTAACTCAGGTACTTATCAATCATATTAAGTTTTCTTACCACAAAAATACCCCCCTCCAAAAAAATAAATGTAAGAGGCATGAGGAACTTCTGGAGGTGATGACCATATTTATTACCTTGATTTCAATATCGATTTCACAGGTACATGTATAAGCAAGTCCACTGCGTTAAATTCTACTAGTTAAATAGGTATAGTTTTTAAATATCATTTATACCTCAATAAAACTGTTACGAAAGAAAAAACTCAAAATATCTATACATATAGGCACAAACTTTGAATTGAAAGCAAATAATAAACATACAAATAAACTAATATAAATAAATAACAAAAGCTCTAAGGACTGAGCTTTATGTAGAGGTGGACCCACAGTAAGCAGAGTGTCCATCAGGGCATCCTTCCTGCAGGAGATGGGTTTTCAGTCAGTGGCATTGGAGTTGAGAGTCAAGGATTAATAGAAGGAATGGGACCTGCATCTCACAGAGGGATCATGATACTGCTCAGTGAAGGTGGGAGCATTTTGTCCAAAGTGAAGTCACTTGACCTTTCTGTCTCTCAGTTTCCTTGTCTGGAGAATGGGTATAATAACACTCATTATTGTTAACAACAACCAAACCACAAAAACTCTACTTTGCCTTTTTCACTTTGTTTCCTCATCTGGAAAATGAGTATAGTGGAACACCCAAATCAATATAAAAGCTCATTGTTATATTATTATATGTACACCCAAAAGAACTGGGAAGCAGTTGAGGAGGTTGGTCTGGAAAATTCTCAGCAAAGCAGATCCTCACCTCCCCTGCCTCTCCTGATTCAAAGACACTCATCCCTGCAGAATATGGGGAAACCCATATTCCAGTTTCTTCCCTTTCTTGGAGGATGGGAAGGGTGTGTGGCTCTCAGGCCTCCAGGATAGAGAAGAAGGTAGGGAATGTCAGGAGAAGTACCACAGCCTTCTTTCCAGTTCTGCTTGGTTCTGGTAGGACTAAGCCCAGCCCCATGTCACAGTACTTGATACCAAGGAAGGGACCCTGCAGAAATGGGCAAACATAGGCCCTGATGTGCAGAGCAGAGAGGCCGTGTGGGTAAGAAAGCGAGCAGGGTGTGTGTAGAGCATCAGGGGGAGGAGGTTGGGCATGGTGAGAGGATGCTGTGGAGGAGAGAGCCTCCTAGTCCGTTTTCCAGGGGGCCACTGGGCTGTGCCTTGGCCAGGGCCTGGCAGGGGATCCCTACACTAAAGCAGGCCAAGAGGCACAACCAAGTTGGATGAGACATTGGTCTGGGCCAGAGGCCAGCAAACCTTCCAGTAAGAGGTCAGATAATAAACACTACACGCCTTCCTTGGTAGCAGCTGTCCGTCTCTCCTATTGTAGCAGGGAAGTGGCCACTGGCCGTACATCGAATGACTGAGGCTGTGTACTAATGCAATTCCACAGAGCAAGCCAGGGATGGGCTGGGTTTGCCCAGGAGCCATAACTTACCCACCTGGAGAGTAGGGATTCTGAAAAGGAAAGGCGATTTGGGTCACAGCTCAACAAGATGAGGGGCTGGCTTCCCTCATCCGTGTCGTCTCCTGGTTCATGGTTTCATAGTGAGGCTCAACTCGCCTTCCCTCCTGTTTTTTGCATTTGCTCCTCTGGAGGTGCCTGAACTCAACGAATCTCCTAAGGTCTACTGGGGGTGACACAGACTGCCATATTACTCTGTAAAAGTGGGGAAAAAGGCTGTCTGCACGCTGCTGGGAAGCAGTCCCTTCCTTTTCTACTCGTCTTCACACTTTGGCCCTTCATGGAATGATACACGATTTGGGGACTCCTGTCCCTGACTGGGTAATGAGAACCTGGATAGAATGCACTCAGAATTCTGGAAAGGGGACTTGGGAGTCAGGGAAGGAATGAAACGGAGACGCAGGTGGCCAGTCTCTTGGCTCCTCCTTTCCCTCTGCCCTGGCTCCTTCCTCTCCAGCGCCTGGGATGCTCCAATGACTTACCCTGGGTGCTGGGCTGGTCCTGAAACATACCTGCACTCTCGGCATCAAGAGTAAGTGAGGAGCTTGAAGGCTCCAAACACAAAGTAATAAGAAGGTAAAAACATTAATTACCTTGGTTTAAACAGTACATATTGTACACATGTATTGAAATATCACATTGTACCCCAGAAGTATGTGATTAT
>PVHX01003444.1:0-113452 GCA_004024805.1 Geosciurus inauris | reverse complement strand
GTCACTGGGAGTGAATCCACGCTGGTCCCTCTCTAGCCTGCCTCCAACAGTCGGTCCTCTTGAGTCTAGCTGGATTTGTTATAGTGTTCAAAGTGATCTTTACAGTTTCCAGTTTTGCAAGGACTCAGTAAGAATTTAAAAGAAGACTTTCTAAATGTAAAAGCAATCAGGAGACATGAAATTCCTTCATGATTAATTTCGAACTTAGAACACAATCCTGGGAGATTGTGACTTGTAGGATTTCTGTTCTTTAAAGTTTCCTGAGTTCTAATGAATGACCATTTTGTTCACTATGGCACTATAAAATAATAATACTTGGGGAGAATATAAGGTTTTATTTATTTTTATCCTAACATTCTATTAGGACATCTTTTTCCTATAGTTTGTCTGTTAATGTTGCCTGTATTTTTTAACTAATTTTGCTCATTTGATTTTAATACCAACTTTCAGCACACAGCTAGTATGTACTCATAGTAGATTATGCCTTTTGTAAAAATAAAGTGGCTGTCTTCAAATTTTGGTCATGGCAGTACTCCTGTGACAGAAGACAGGTTAACAAAAGAAAAGCAGAGTGCATTTATTTAATAAAAGTTTCACATGACACTGGAGCCTTCAGAAATAAAGACCCAAAGATCCAGGGAGGACTGTCCAGTTTTATGTTTTGATGAAGAATTGGTAGCCGGGAAGAAATGTGATTGGGTAAAAAGGTGTGAGCTAATGTCACAGACAAGGAGGGGCACTCAGGAAAGCCTGTCTGCTCAGGTTCTTGCTGGCTTCTGTGCAGCTTTCCTACCTCCAGCAATGGGGTAGGACCCAGGTGAGATGAGGGCCTGATGTCCTACCATAGGACAAGAGGAGGTCAGAGGATTTCTTTATGGTCAGCTCCTAGACAGGAAGGCAAGGAGTGGTTAGAGTAGTAACTCGAGTTTTTATGCCTGGCTTTGGGAAAAAGGATTCTAATTTTTATGACCCATATGGGGAAGAGGAATTCTGGTTTCTGTAGCTCTCTTCAAGGGAGAATGAGGGACAAGAGAGAGGTGGGCAGAGAAGGGCAGAGAGACCTTAGTTCCATTCTCAGCATGCCAAAGTGCATTACTTTGTTTCCTGAGCCCTAACATTTTTAAAGCTCTTGTCTTTAATTCTACTTTTATGTGGTAATAAATGGCTATTCATTTTATGAATGTATGCTGTGTCTTTACTTAGACTAAAAAATTAAATCAACAGAATGGAAATTATCAGCAGAGAAATAGGAAGGGACATAAACAGGCCATTCACAATAAACAGAAGACAAACCATAAAACATAAATGTCCAATAATATTTTAAAACTATTCAGTTTCACTCTTGTCAAAGACTTGCAAATTAAACTTATGGGGAGATGACAGTGACTTGCTGCTTCTCATCTACCGTTTGGCAAAGATGAATAAAATAACATCGAATGTCTCTTGAGAAGCAAAGGGCATATTTTTTATAGCATAATTTTTTTCCTGTAATTTATTGAAATAAATAAATGCATATCTATACAAGGATTTATACATGGGCATATTTATTATAGTATTATTTATAATAGTGAAAAATTGGAACAAATCTAAAAGTTTAAAAAAAAATTGCCTAAATAAATTAAGGCCTATGAAATCAGTATTATATACGGTCATCAAATTGCATTCTAGAGACTATTCAGGGGTATGAGAAAGTTTTATTTTTCACTAAAAGAGATATGTATATACATGTGTGTATATATGAACATATAAATATTATTTTAATTAATTATTTATTTTGGTGCTAAGGATTGAACCCAGGGCTTTGCACATTCCAAGTAATTGCTCCACCATTGAGCTGCACCCAAGATCTATTTTTAATTACGTTTTTTTGGTACTGGGATTGAACCCAGGAGCACTTTACCAATTAGCCACATTCCCAGGCATTTTTATTTTTATTTTGGGTTTTGGAATTTGTGGTCCTCCTGTCTCAGCCTCCAGATTTGCTGGGATTATAGGCATATGCCACCATGCCTGTACCTAATTTTAGTTTTTTTTTTTTTTTTTTAAGGAAATGAGAGTCAAGGCCTTTCTCACAGACTGCTCAGATTATGGTGATATTCATTTTAAAAATGTTTTCCATAATAAATTTGTACTATTTTTACAATTAAAAAATAAATGATCAAAATCAACTCGAATTTACCTTGTAACTATACAATACTGGAATTATTATATGGATAGATTTGGATGCTTTTCTTCTTTAGAGATTGAAATCCAAGTCATTTCCTTCAATGAACCACCTCCTACACAGGCAGATCCATTTTAGTATTTATAATCATTTTCTTCTTTAGCCTGCTTTGTATGATACAAGTAGGCAAGGTTTCTAAATGGGGAATTTTTGAGAGGGAAACCAGTGGAATACACAAATGAACTTTTGATGGCTTAGAATTGTACAAGAGGAGGCTTGTGCTCCTGATCCCTTAAAGCTTTCTCTAACGTCCCCTAGCATTCTGTCTCCTAAGTGTGAGAGACCACGTAAATCAATGCAGACCCTGCAGTGCGGGCGTGGGTCTGCTTGCGCATTCCCCTAGCGAAGCTCTGTTCTGGGTGTTTTCCTTTCAGCCACTGGATGGCAGCTCGCCTCCGCCAGTGGCCAGCTGTTCCAGAACCCATCCCCAGTACAGGCTGCACTTCTGCATTGTATTGTGCTTGAAAGGAAAGAAGAAAGAAACCAATGTGTGCTATCTCTGGATTAATCTCAGTTTATTAACCTCCAAACATAAGATTTTATAGGGCATGAGATTGAAATACTGTAAATCTTGTAACTGGAATTCTGAGGATTTCTTCTTTTAAAGAAAAGAAGGAAGGCTGATAAACCCACGCCTGTCTCTGGAAGGTATAGTGCTCTTTTCACGTGTTTATAGATCCATTACTAATGATAGGACTTGACCAATTTGACATTTCTGCACTACGAATACCGTTGCAACAATTTCCTGCAAGGAAAATGTTTGTAAACCTTAGCTGATGGCTCCAAGCAATAGTAACTTGATGTTCAGTGTATCAAAATTCACTTTCATGAATAATTCACAAATCTGAGTTTGCAATTCTATCCTATTTGGTAATCACTCTGTGAAATGATAATTAAAAGAGCACCTGCAAGAAAAAATGTGAGAATTGATCATGGAATAAACCTCCCAGCTTACATCCTCTGTAACAGGGGCCACAGCCCTGGATCTGTCTTTTACACTTACCAGTGTTTCCTTCTATTGCTTACCCCCAAACACTGCTGTTGCTATCTGTAGCAGCAACTTAAAAAGGAAAATAAAAATAAGAAAAATGAGAACAACAATGATATGAAAGAGGATGCCTTCAAACAGATAAAAGAGGCATTTTTTTAACCAAAAGAGATACATTTTTGATTTATTATACGCAGTATAGGTGATTTAAAAACGATTATTCATTATATATTTAATGAGCACCTAATTTGTCAGATGTATTGCTAATCATAGTATTCAAAGGCTCTATAGTAAAACTTAGTGCACTGTGTATTTCTAAAATGTGGTTACTATTCACTATGAAAACTAGAATCGAAGAAAGGACAATAGAATTTCATAGAGGGAAGCTTGAGATTCAGGAAGAACTCTCTGGAGAGGAAGGGACATGAAATGACTCTTGTCCCTGGAGCAGGACAATAGGAGTGAGGATGTTTCAGACAGATCATGAAAGTGCATTTAAGGAACAGGCTGTGGATCCCTCGTGGGCAGGTGGGCACACTGTGATGTGGGCTTGGATGGCTTGTAGGGAAGGGCAGGAGATTCTCAAAGCCCTTTTGTTTTTCTTCATTATTGCCCATGGATCTCCCTTCCCTTCAAGTCTTACTTTCCAATGGATAATGCAGAAAATTTTAATATTGAAATGAGAGCTTACCTTTAATAAGGTTTAGTCTCTACAAGAGTTGAATAGAACTAATTAGAAAAACTCAACTCTAAATAGAGTGCTTATCATTTTGACCAGTTTCTACAGGGCCAACTTTTCTGATTTAAAAATGTTTTCCATTTCATTAATTTTCTTTAAAAAAAGTAAAGACAGAAATTTAATTCCCAAATGGGAAAAACAGCTTGGAGAAAAATCACCTTCAACTCTAGTTCTTTTAGTCATAATTGTCTTGCATTTTCTCCTAGGAGATGGTTGTTTTGGGATTTATGTATTTTCTGGGTCACAAAAGCAGCAGATTTCCTCCTATCACTCTATGTCCCTTGGTGATTTAACCCTTTCTGTTTTTATTTTTCTCTGCTTTGTTATTATTATGCAATGAGGTGGCACACCTGCTGTTGTCCTTTAGTGGTCTGGCAGACACCAGTTCCTGAGGCAGCCTTCCCTGGGTCTGCCTCACTTTGATGGTGTGATCCCATTTGTTCCAAAACAGTGCTCAGAATGGCAAGAGTAGGTGATGGTGTGAAACTTTGGTGCTTTAGGGTCAGAAAGGAAGGAGAGGGAAAGCAGGTGGGAAGATGAAGAGAGAGCAGGTCTAGAAGGTGGAGTGGTAGTGAGATGCATACTGCGTGGTTTAAAGGGGAACCTCCTTCTAGAATTTTCTTTTGGAACAGATCCAAATGTCAATTCTGTTTTGGGAAAGGGGGATGGGGGAAGAAAGTGGAAAAGCAGAGAGAAATTGTTCTTATGGGCTGCTCTAGCTCACATTCAGAACACTAACCCTGGGAACTTATTTTCTTCCATTCTTGATGAAAGGAAATTCTAATAGACTTTATTTCATTTTAACATTTTTCCCTATAATTTTTAGATGTGCTACTGAGTCTACTTCATTTAAGTGATTTAGACTGATTTCAAAGCTGAATTTTACGAAAAGCTCTTTTCTTTTAAACCTTATTATATTTTATGGTTTTATTTTACATATTTTGACTCATGAATTTGATAAAACATCTTGAATTCCAATATGTCTTGACAGGGCCTGACAATTTAGTACTATATTGTTAACTTATTTAGATTTTTTTTTTTTTTTTGGTGGCAGTGCTGGGGATTGAACCTAGGGCCTTGCACATGCTAGGCAAGTATTCTACCACTGAACTACACCTCCAGCCTACTTCATTTTATGTCTTTTGCTAGATTACGAGCTCTTTCAGGGAAGGACCTGTCCTGTACTTTTGAATAACTTCCTTAGTATAGCAGAGAAGCTAGATAAATATATATTGATTGCCTTTGGTGAGATTAAGGAACTACACTATGTTATTTTAAAAAAATGCATAACATTTGTTTTAAAATCATATCTAAAATATGGGCTATAATCCTTGCCTCAAACTGGCTTTCATGTTTTCATACCTAGATACATTTATACCCCAACTTAGAATTCACTTTAATCAATAAAAGTTGATTTATGTAGTTGTGAGTTTCATTTGAATGTTTCAATCTATTTGATGGCTACATATATGACTCAATGTTAACTATTCTCAGTGGAAGAATTAATAATTGATGAAAAATCAGGGTGTTGGCAATTGCTTCAGAAGCAGGAACTGGATATTGCATTATAAAGCAATTGCTAAATGATAGGAAATACATTCACTTTAATTGGGTGTCCTTTCACTTCTGTTCGGGCAGGAAGCTGTGAAGTTGGTTTTGGTAGGAAGTAAGCATTGAAAATTCATCCTCAAAGAAGCCCCGAAGGGAGAGTTTCTATAGCTTAGCTTTGTGAGCAATAAAATAAATTTATTCTTTAAATATGTGGTAAATGGAATTTATGTTCGGTCACTGAAGTAATATTCTAGCATTTTCGCTGTTGAGGGAAACTTCAGTGTCTGAGATTTGTCATTTGACATCCACAGATAGTAATGACCTTTATTACAAAGGTTACTGTGCTTAAGAAAGGAAAAATACAGAAAATATCAACCAGTGAATGGTTATCTTTGTCTTCTTTGGTGATATAAATATTGTTTTGTACAGAGTCACTGTAATATAATCTGTAACTGTAGGTAGTTTGGGATTCAGAAACCTAATTAGCTCCTGGATGAGGTTATAAATGGGGTTGTTCTTCATTTATGTAATGAACAGTATGAAGACCTACAAATACAGCTGTGGCTAAGTTGGACAGACCCCTGCACTGAGTTTACAATGGTATTGGTGAAGGCTGGGATTGCAGAAAGAATAGCTCCTGGGCCTCCTCTTGAACTCCAATCTGCCACCAACTGCTCTGTTCGTGAGATGGTCAAATCATTCTTTTTCTGACTGGATGCATCTTTTGATGTGACCCTGAATCTATTCTTAAGCTTTTCAAAGAGAGCTAAAACCTGCTTTGCAGAAATTACTGTCTGGCTTCAGATAAATGAATTTGCTGTATCTGATCCCATTCTTATAACTCCAAGTTTTTCTCCCTCTCAAATCAGCCCATTCCATGTTAGTGCCAAGCCCCTTGGCACAAGTGTGGGTGCCAATCATGGATGTTTGTAAAATGTCTTAATTATTTTTGTGGATTTTAAGTTATGATAAAAATCATACTATAGGGGGTTTGTGAAGTCAAGCTATCACAAGTTGGGAAATTCCTCTATTAATATGCTTCTGGTTAATTAATGTGCTTCTGGGGGGATGATGTTAGAATCTGGGGTAATTTTTTGCTGCTTTTAGAAGATGTCTCCTGAGTAAAACTACTAACAATTCCTAATATTAGGATTTTAGTTTACACCAAATGACATTTGATTCCCTTTTTTCATCAAGTTTTTCTCTCAGAAAAAAATGGTAACCTTATTGAGGTTACCATTTCCTGACCTTTTAGCAAGAAGCAAAGAGACCTAAATACAAGGTTAAATGAGAACTTTTTTATTTGTTGGTGAACTTAACTCAATTTTTTTCTTTATCTACTTAACAAAAATGAACAACCGTGATAACAGCAAAGTCCTCAAAATGTTCCCTCAGTAAAATGTGAGCCCTTGCTCTTGACTTCCTCAGCTGTGGTCTTAGCTTTCTGCAGGCTGTGTGTGTCTCTTAGCAAGAGGAGGTGGATGCAGCCAGAGGAGGCTCTCGGCATTTTCCACTGCTTCTTGATGTCTTCGATACCAGAGATCAAATCTAGGTGTGGGCATGCTGTGGCCTGGATAAGTGACCCCAAAGCTCTCTGTATTAAAGGCTTGCTCCCCAGTGAGGCACTCTTGGGAGGTGGTGGGACCTTTAGGAGGTAGGGCTTCATGGGAGGTCCTTAGGTCATTGAGAGTGTGCCCTTGAAGGGGTTGTCGGACCTTCAGTCCCTTCCTCATTCTTTTTTGCTTCCTGGCTATGAGATGAGCAGTTTGCTCTACTAGATGCTTCTCTCCATTGCCATCCAGCACACCCACTAGAGGACCAAAGCAAATGAATGCACCTGCTCTTGGACTGGAATCTGTAAGCCAAAACTGTAAGCCAAAATAGATCTTTTCTCTTTGTATGTTAATTATCTCTGGTATTTCCATTATAATGACAGAAATCTGACTAATGCAACCCATAACAAATGTAATAAAATACATTTCCTTTCTAAATACATGCCTGATAAACTAAGAATGAGGAAATATGAGTTGGCTTTTTTGTTACTTTACCTTTGGGGAATAATTGTACTTTGGTACTTAGAATGCCCACACCTGAAGAGGAATGATATCAATTAAAAGGTAGCATAAAGGTAAAGCTCATTAACTCCTGCTGCTTTCAGAAAGCAAGAAGTATCACATTAATTAGATCTTTTTCCTCTCTCTTTGTCTCTGATTAATACTGGTCATATATTTGTTTCAGTCTAGAATGTCTGAAAGGACAGTAATTAAGAAATGATGAGGTCAATCCCAAGCTGTTGACTGACCTTTAGATTATAATTACGAACAGGGTTCTAATTTCAAAAGTGTTGTTTTTCTGAGTTACGTATGATGTGATTTTGTCATTTTGGTTCTAACCAAGGAAAAGCTTACATAACCAAGCTAGGCAATATGATCTGGAAAGGTTCAACATGAAAGTCACAGGTTGATTATCCCTTATTTGAAATATTTGGGACTAGAAATGTTTTGGATTTTGGATTTTGGAATATTTGCATAATGAGATATCTTGGGGATAAGACCCAAATTTAAATACAAATTTCATTTGTGATTCATGCCTACCTCATGCACATAGAAGGTAATTCTATAGAATATTTTTGGTAACCCAGCATTTTGACTCTGACTTGTCACCTGACAGCAGGTGTGGAATTTTCTGCTTGTCATGTCTCTCATATCCAAAATGTTTTTTAGGATTTTGGAGCATTTTTACTTTCAGGCTTTTGGAGTAGGCTAAGCAGCAACACCAAAGGCAGGATGCCAGAGAGACTTGCTATAGGAAACAACGATTTGCATCTGAAATTTGATTTCCATATTTTCATTCAGAGGTCCTGAGCCTGGTGTGAATAGGTCTGGGAGGAGAATTTTATAAAGTATTTTATCTTTGTATACAAAGAATGGGTACGGGCCAGGGAGCACTATTTGTTCAAGATGTGGGTGTCTGGAATGGAAAATGTTTTCTATGGAGAAAACAATGCTACTATCGATGTTAACAGGTTTCTGTGGCCAACTGATCAACCATATATTAGATGAGTCAAGTGATATAATTCCCCACATGGTCCGTAGGCCACATTATAAGATCCACGTTAAGGTAACATTCAGTTAGTTTATGCATGCGGTGTGCTTGGGATCTCTTGCTTGCATTCATTGTTTTTTGGAGCTGGACATTCCCTGCAAGATCATTGCACCACTCACCTCATGTTACTCATGGGGAAAATGGGGCCAGTGTGGTTGGTGGTTTATCCCAGACCACACAATCCCCAGTATGTGCAAGAGTCAGATCAGAAATGCAGCTTGCTAAGCTGAGACAGCATTGTTTCTACAGAGATACATGGACGTGTCACCAGGGAAAACAGGAAGGGGAGGAGGAAGGAGGGATGTTTCTGAGATTGTCTTTCCCTCAGTATCCCTCTCCCATCACTAATTCATACACTTTCTCCATGGAAGGCTCTGTAACATTTGGAGTGTGCACTTAGCCAGCACCCAGTGTCTCTCATCCTCCAATCTAGACCTGGATGCTGTCTTCAGCGTTTGCTTTGTTCTAAATGCATCAGCTTTCTGAGTCCTCCTCTGGGATTTCTCCTCCCTTCTCCTATTCCTCTCTTCTGAGTTTTAACAGATGAAGTTTCTAGAAAATCTGTGCAACTTTCTTAGCTTGAACTACACAATTCATGAAAATGGTGGCAAAACCAACAAATCATACCACTTCATTTGAAACTTTTAGAATCTTCTTTTTTTGGGGGAGTGGGCATCTCAAACAATTATGGCATCAATATATGACTGGGTCCTTTATTTTCTTTTTATTATGCATTTTTCAAATTATGGTAGAATAAAGAAAAAGATACTGGATGTTTGGGTCTTGTATACAATTATAGGAGGCTTCATGTTTTCAACATGGGAAAAGCAAAAGGTAAAGAATGGGAGCTTTATTTACATTTCTTTAGTCATCTAGTCTCCAAAATGCACTCTTTCTCTCCATGCTCCATTTCTGTTTGAGTTCGTATACTTCTTTAGTTTACCTAAGTTGTACAAAAGAGAATCATCTGTGACCACTGTGTCTCCTTCCTCTACTACCTGTTGTCAAGTTCCACAGTGTGCGAGTGTATGAGTGTGTGTGTGAGTGTGTAAGTGTGTGTGTGTGTGTATGTGTGTGTAGGTCAGGCTTGTTCTCTCTCTTCCTTCTCATTCTTTCTTCAGCCAGGATTTCTGTGTAGTAGTTTAGTCAAATAGATGGAGAAAAGGGGACCTGGCTCATTTGGCTCAATGTGTTTGTGTGCTCATTTTTGGGTGACTTGGGTGGTCACTGCTTCTACCCTTTGAATCATTTCTCTCTCATGCTCAGCATGGTGTCTTTCTCTCTTCCCACTCCAGTCCTTCCTGCACCCATCTACTGGTATAACCTTCCTGAACGAAACTTCCATCAATATACTCTTCAACGACTCCCTAATGCCCGCAAGGGCTGCTGCCTTCAGTTGATACGTTCAACCTTCAGATGCCTTTCAGAGATGAATCAATCATTTTCCCTTACAAGTGCAGTATGACACAAATGCTCTTGAATTCCAAACTCCAAGCTTGGGGCTGATTTTCCACATATGTTGTTATGCCCTACCTTTTTGAATCTTACCCTTCTTCAAGTCTTACCTGAAATTCTATCTTCTAGAAGTTTTCTTTGATCATAGGGCTCATAAAACTGTATTTCATCTGACCTTATCCATCGTCAGATGAAGGACACACCACTGTGCAGTTCACCACTGAGAGAAACAGCTGTCGATTAAACTAGTGTGCATTGCTTTCTTAGAATTTTATTTTACTTTAACTGAATAAGCTCTTTTAAATTTAAACATAGATTTAAAAAATAATACATCCCTCCTGTGCATCCATCTAAAGATAAATGCAATGAATTTGTTTAGAAATTTCAAAAACTTCTTTGCATTTAGGGTCTGACCCTCAGGGATTTCCTTCCAGGTCACTGATACTATCATGCCAGTAGCAATGCTGGAGTTTTCTGGATTTTTCTGGAAGGTGCCAGCGCAGACTTTTAGAAAACAAGCAGGACACATATTCCTTCCTCAGGCAGACCTGCTGTGGCTTGTTGACTGTCTTATCAAGGCACTACATTGGCTCTGTTGTGCCACTGGGGGTGACAGCTGGCTCTGCCAAGTGCTGGCAATAACATGTCATGACTGTTGCCCGACCAACAGCAACTGTAAGAGGATGCTGAATAGAAGAGGCACCTACTTCAATGTGGCAGAAAGTGGGAAAAAAATACAGCTCAGAATGGATGAAACATGGCAGCTTTTTCTGCTGAATTTATTTGCCATTTTTTTTTTTTTTTGGTACCAGGGATTGAATTCAGGGGCATTCGACCACTGAGCCACATCCCCAGCCCTGTTTTGTGTTTTATGTAGAGACAGGGTCTCACTGAGTTGCTTAGTGCCTCGCTGTTGCTGAGGCTGGCTTTGAACTTGCGATTCTCCTGTCTCAGCCTCCCAAAGTGCTGGGATTACAGGCGTGTGCCACTGCGCCTGGCTTCATTTGCCATTTTTATATGCAGTCTCTTGTGCCATTGTTTACAATGCACTAAGCTGATAAATGGTTTGATTCTGTTGGGCTTTAGCAAGCTGTTCTTAGAGACAGAAACCCATGAACAATGTGTAGATGGGAACTGATGAAATCTGGTCACTCTTTCCTTGGGACATAGTCAGAAATCGAGAGCAAGACTTCTGAAGAGCTCTAGACTAGAATTGGTATGTTGTTAAAGATCATCCCTTGGGAATTTGTCCCCTACTCTGATAGTCTCTAATCAGAGCTATAACTCTTTCACAAATTAAAAATATGGTTATGTTTTTTGTTTATTAGATGCCAATGAGGATCCAGGGGTTTTAGAAATATTTAAATCATTACCAGTCTGTTAGCTAGGTAGTTCTATTTTTGACATATAACTTGAGACACACAAATTCTGACATCACACAGAACAGAGAGCTGGGATTTAATCCAGGTCTGTCTGACCCTAAAGTTGTCATTTTCTATTAGCCACATGGGATAGGTTGTATGCAGAGGGCTTCAAGGCCCAAAGAACATGACTGTATAATTTAGAGATGAGTTCACTTTGGAATATAAGTATAAAAAATTAATGATTCCAAAACAGAGACCCAAGTAAATCTTACATCTTATTTTATTATAACTTTATTTTACTTAAAGTTACATATTTATTTATATGCTATTTGTTATCTGCCCCCAGTGAAGGCAGGGATGACCATTTTTCATTGATTCTGAGAAGTACATCTTTTCATATCCATGAAATCAGAATGCATTTTAAAATTGATGCATTCAAGTAAAGTGGTAGCATTTTATTTTTTCTGAGAATTGCATAAAATAATTTCTATCTTATAATTAATATTTTTCCATACTTAATTTTTTTCTATTTAAAAATTATTTTGTTTTTTGAAGTTTTTTTTTGTCATTTTAAGTGAATAGCAATGTTTTTGCTTCAATACAATTATATCAATACTAATTATGCAGCAGGTCAGTTTGAAATGCTAATCAGAATCCACATTTGACTTAAAATATTGAATGTATATATGAATCATGTAAAATAGGAAGGAAAAGTATGTATATATGCACGTGACATTTTTTAATGTCTGTTTTTATTAGCTGTTCTATTTGTAGTATACAGCATAGCATCTGGTCCCATAAAAGGCACTCACAAACAGGTCAAAGTGGAGCTTCAACCTTTCCCAGAAGGCACTAGAATTTCTGGATGAAGTCTCCTGCTTACATGAGACCCACTGTCCACTTTTGCTTTTCCAGCATGCCTGGGTTGTACGTAGATTTGTGCATGGCCACGTGCTTACCCTGGATGGGCACATTGTCCGTGTAGCTGGAGAGCTACAGCATGAGAGTTCTGGTCCCAGAGCCCTGCCAGCTGGAGCTCCTACCTGGTAGAAACCACCTGGTAGAAGCCTACCTGATTTTCCTACCGAGCAATGCTTGATAATCTCCAAGTAATAGAAATGGACTGTCTTTCCAGAAACTGAGGGTAGGTGCTCAGTTATAGATTAGAGCCACGCTTTGCTTTGTTCCTGTTGCTTAATGCAGGCTTTCAGTGAGCTTCTTTCAGGGGTCAGGACCCCCAAGAAGATTCCTGAAGACACCTACTGCCTCTATCTTGCCCAAAGGGACTGAAATTCAGCCACAAAGGCTGGAAGATTTGCAGTCTGCTGTGAAACCTCAAGAGAGTCATGGCTATGCCTGCCAAACACAAAATGAAATGCCATCAGCCATGTGTGGAAATCTTCCTAGAAAGTAACTCTCCCCAAGAGACACATTGGAAATGGGCTGCTGCTGAAATGAGGGTGGTACCCAACATGCCATGGGGGAAGCAGCAATCTAAATGTAACTAACCAAAGAGATGCACTGATGTAATGAATTGAATGTCTGTCCTGAGGTCATGTGTCAGCATGAGATTCTTGGGACTGATCTAACATGCTAAGCAGGGAGGAGCAGAACATTCTGCCATTCCCTGAGGCCTTTTCAGCCCACCCAGAGGAGAGGCCTTTGTGCCTAGACACCCCTTTTTACCATTCATAATTAGAACAGAAAACAGCTGCTCATCAACCCACAGAGGTTGATTAAAAACAATATCTTAGGGCTGGGATGTATCTCAGTGGTACAGCATGAGCTTAGTGTGCACGAGCCTCTGAGTTCAATCCCCAGAACCAGAAAAAAATATATCTTAATGTTGGGGCTCATAAGATGATGCCCCAAAATATGTACTTCAATCTGAGAGTACCTGAGGAGTGGCTAATGCTGGGGAGACTTTCTCTAAGTTCCCTTATCTACCTCCAGAAAATAATCAGTTGTTGTAAATGCCTTCCCCTATATCCCCTCAACCTTGGAGACTGATGGGCATGGCAGGAAGAAAGTCTATCCCTGACAACACACCTAGAGCCCGGAGGAATTTTGTCCCAGGCCATTGTCTGTTCTTTGGGCCCCTTTCTTGTCACCTAAAAGTCATTTATTCCTTCTCTAAAAATGCCTACATCCTCCCTTCTCTCTCTCCTAAGGAGAGGGGACATAAACTTCTAAATCTCACTGAGTTATCAGGTGCTCTCCTTCCTGAGAAGCCCTGTGCATGTAATGAACTTTGAACATTTCTTTCCCTTTAATCTGTCTACTGCCAGTTTCTCTCTTGTGATGTTGAATAGCAGGATATTAGCAGCACAAGCCCCCAGTTGCCTTGGGTGACCAGGTAGGATTTGAGTTATTGGACCTTGAATTTCAAGGACAAAATCCTGGAGTCAACAATCCTAGCCTTAAATGTCTTGCTTTTTCTACATCTTGCTAAGAGAGATCTTAGGTGAGAGATCTCTTTGCAAAGTACTCGGCTATGGTTCCCCATACTGTCTTCGTGGTGAGGGTGATCAAGATGCTTAGCCACAGAGAACAAATTACCTTGGTTTATGCGGGTGTTCAACCTGTGAGCACAAGTAATTTATGGACATCATTTGCTATTTGCATATGAGATAGGCTGCTTGTTCTTTGCAGGGGAGAAAATGGCTCCTCTGGGTCACAATTAGCCTATCTGGCAATTAGTCACAATTAGTCACAATGCTAGCAGTTAATTGTGCTCACAAAGTTGTTTAGACAAAGTAAGACTGAATTTCTTGACATGCGTCATATATTCAGACCTGCTGCTTCTAAGCTTTCTCTTCTGATCAGGTTTAAAGTTACTCACTGATCAAAGAAGTTATTTCAATGTCTCTGTTGACTTCGAGCTTATTGTTGGGCAGTGTATGGAATTAAACAAACATCAGAAGTTGCAGTGCAACTGAGCAGTGGCAGTATATGGATTGGCTAATAAACATGATTAAGAGGCATGGCCAACCAATGCAGTACATAAACAGTATTACCCTAACGACCAGAGGCTTTGGAACAAAGGAGAGTCTCTAGAAGAAAAATCTGAACAGCATAGATGGACTTCTAATAGCGTGAGTGTGGTGAATGTGGCATGTGAATGAGAAAGGTACCAGTGACATTCTGACCCTATAGGGGACTTTTCGTCTGAGAGGCTGTTGGGAGATGAGTAGGTTTTCCAGGAGTTAGAAGACTATTCTGGAAGGGCTGGTTCTGGCCAGGCCATAAACTGTACAGATTACTGTGATGTTTAGGATCGGCAGGAGACAGCTCTGGAAGCAGAGTGTCACTCGTGTTCTAACGGTAAGGAGCTGTATTTGTAACTTTGCATTAGCATCTCTCAAAACTGGGGAAGAAAAGACCAAAGGAAAAAAAAAAAGTCAAAGTTATACACTGGTGAATTTGCAAAAAAGCATGTTTTCTTATTAGTTTTGCATGGTACATAGGGCTTATGTTGCTATTTCAAAATTCTAAAAAATCTTTGCATCCATTGACTTTTCTGCATGTTGCCATAGTGAGGTGTAGAAATTCATGGTCTTTTGGGAAGATACTTGTCAGGGGCAAAACGCACACCCAGGGTGGTTTGGAACTTTACATTTTTTCCAAAGCAGTAAATGTTTCTGGTAATTAGGCATAGTTAAGGCAGATTCTAGGCTGCAAATTTCCTAGGCTCTTTGAGTGTCCACTCTATGTGCCTAGAAATGAGGTCTCAGACCTGAGATGAAGAGTGTGTCTTTGGAAGTTGCAATGAAGAAAGAGCTTCCCTAGCACAGAGCTCAGCTTCACTGCTTTCTTTCTTTTTTTTTCAATTTAAAAATTTTATTTAAAGATTTTATTCTTTTTAGTTATACAGGACAATAGAATGTATTTTGACATATTCTATATACATGGAGTATAACTTCCCATTCTTGTGGTTGTACGGGATGTAGAGTTATACTGGTCGTGTGTTCATATACAAACATAGGGAAGTCACGTCTGATTCATTCTACTGTCTTTCCTATTCCCATCCCAATTCCCTTCCCTTTATTCCCCTTTGTCTAATCCAACGTGCTTCTATTCTTCCCTAACCCCAACCCCTTTTATTGTGTGTTAGCATCCACATATCAGAAAGAACATTCGGCCTTTGGTTTTTTGGGATTGGCTTATTTCAGTTGGCATGATATTCTCCAGTTCTATCCATTTACTGGCAAATGCTGTAATTTTATTTTTCTTTATGGCTGAGTGATATTCCATTGTGTATATATACCACATTTTCTTTATCCATTCATCTGTTGAAGGGCACTTAGGTTGGTTCATAGCTTAGCTATTGTGAGTTTTTGAGCTGCTATAAACATTGATATGTCTGTGTCACTGTAGTGTGCTGATTTTAAGTCTTTTGGGTATAGACCAAGGAGTGGGATAACTGAAACAAATAGTGGTTCCATTTCAAGTTTTCTGAGGAATCTCCATACTGATTTCCAAATGGTTGTACTGATTTGCCGTCTCACCAGCAATGTATGAGTATACCTTTCTCCCCAAATCCTCACCAACATTTATTGTTACTTGTATTCTTTTTTTTGAGAAAAAGGAAAAAGAAGGTTTATTGCTTTGCTAGCAAAGAGGAAACATAGGGGACTCCTGTCCCAGAGGCTGTGATTCTGCCCATTAGCAGGAACAGGGGGCTTTTAAAGAGATGATTCAAAGGCTACATTCCATGTGTTCTCTGTTGGAGTTGTAATTCACTTGTTAATTTGGGAGACAGTTATTTCTGAGATATTCTGGTACCATCCCCAAAGTCTGGATTACTTCATTGCTATGGTGGGTGTATACTCAAGGACAGAGAAGTCTGCCTTAAATAGAAAAGAAAGGTAATCCTGTTTTCTCTGAGATTGGGAAAAGGGAGAGATTAGGGAGGAGCAAGGAGAGAGGAAGAGAAGTATCTATTTTAAAAATAAATTGCAGTGGAAGAGCAGCAAGGGATATATTCAAATCATAAAGTGGACCCCTGTTACATTTCCTCACTGTCAATTTCTACATTTCATTTCTATGGAAAAATGGGTGATGACATCTTCAAGCTGCTTCCTGTTGAAAGAGAGTGAAGTTAGAGGAAGTAAGCCAAAGTCCTTGTTTTCTCTCAGGTGGGACATCAGGGCAGTCCAGGGGTCCACAGATGGCAGGTGACTGGACAAGGCATACATAGGGCGGGATCATGCTAAGCCAACAGTAAACAAGACAGCAAAGCATCACTTTTTGTAAGCAATTAGCACAAAAGCAATTTGTATTTCAGCCAGTCTCTGAAAACCATGAAGACAATAACTCATATCAGTGAAAAACAGATTGAATTTATCAATGTAGGAAGTTAGGAAAATTCGTAAGTGTATGAGACCAGGTTCAAATTAACTCAGGACAAACTTGTGACTGTTGAGTCCTTTGTGATAATGATTATGTGATAATGATTATTAGGCACTCCCACACAAGAACCCTTCCTTTATAGCTTTCAGTTTTACTTACTCTTGATAATGCTGACACAGTGTACATCTTAAGGTACACTTAAAAAAACATTGTTTTTCCTTTTAAATGTCCATGTAGGACTATGCTCAGGCTATACTCTCCTGCCAGGTGTTTAAGATCAAGTTGATCAAAACTGACTTTGTGGGCTAGGGTTATGGCTCAGCGGTGGCGTGCTTGCCTGGCACATTTGAGGCCCTGGGTTTGATTCTCAGTACCACATCTAAATAAAAAAAGGTCCATTGACAATTTAAAAAAACAAAAAACAAAACTGACCTCGTTCCTATCTACTCTTTTTTAAAATTTCTTTTTTTTAGTTGTCAATGGACTTTATTTATTTATATGTGGTGCTGAGGATAAAACCCCGTGCCCCACACATGCTAAGCAAGCGCTCTACCACTGAGCCACGACCCTACCCTCCTATCTATTGTTAAAAGTCAACTAAGATTCCTCAAAGATCAGTCTTGGGAACGTGTGCAAAGCCTCTGGGCTCCTTTAGCTTTCCTTCTGCCAGGATGGGTCAGGGTCCTGCTGACCACACAGTGCTTCTCTTGGAAGCATCGGGACATTTCTCTCTCCAATGACCCTCCTTTTTGCAGAATGTGCACTGGTTGGCTTCCTGATCTCTAGGGTCCTCTCAATCCCCCTGATCAGCAGATCAGGTGACTCACCAGAGTTGCAGGGCCCAGAGAGGGGTCCCATCATTCTCTAGGTCCTGACTGACCTTAAGGGGGAAGGGCCAAAACATTGGCTGCTTTTTCCTTGGCCCTTTTACTTCTTTGACTCTGGCCTCCAAGTTTTTGGTTTTAAACACCCAGCAAGCCAGTTTTACCAGTCTAAAAGAGGGAGTAACAGGTTATAACTTCAATATCTTTAATTTTAAAGTTATCCCTTTCATTTGAGTGGGGTCAGTATTAGTACTGAAAGTCAGCATTATGTACTATTTGTCCTGCAGTTGATAGCTCATTATCTCAAATTAACCCAGGGTGTTTTTTTTTTTTTTTTTTTTTAGAAGCACTGACTCTGAAAAGCACTAACAGGCAACAGTTATAAAGTTTACAAGGAAAATACAAAAAAAAAGACTTTTATAATCTTGAACCTTTACTTAGTTATATGTTGTATTTCCTATTTGAGATCACAGTAATCTTTATAACAAAAATCAATCTTTTGGACACAACATTAAATAAGCTGAAGTCTAGCCTATTTTGGAGCCATTCCAACATGCAGTAAGGTGGGAGGCAGAGTCTTATCTCAGGTAATGTGAGACTCTTCACAAGTAACACAATACAACATTACATCTGAAGCAGGAAGCAAAGAAAGGCAGAGAGAGCTTTCAACTTTCTTTTTGTGGAAAAAGTGGCAGAATGCTTCCATGTTTTACAATGTCACCTTTAAACAGATCAGGCTCTCCTTATTTTCTTCCAAAAATGCATTAAATTCCAATTCCAGTGTGAAGAATAACACAACATTATATAAATAACTTATTGACAATAGGTTACTTTATCCAGCTTTTAAAATATCAAATGGCATGAAGGAATACCAACCAAATTTGTTATTTCTATGCAAATATGAGACTTTTGCCCAGGCAGCTTTTCCGGTGTTTTTTCCCTCAGTTTAGGGCTGGTGTCCTTGACCCACCATCAGATGATCTGCAGTTGCCTAGGGCCAGGCTGAGAAACAGTGCTGAGAGTGACAGCACTGGGTTTAAAAGATTTAAATCTTTTTAACCCTTTCTTCTGGTGTCCTGCTGTCTTTGTACTCCAGAGGCTGTGCTCTTTGGCACCTTCAGCTTAGTTCCTGATGGTTCAGACCCTTTATCATGCAACTGCATAAATGCCTGTACATACAGAATCTCTTTCAAGTACTTTACCTTTGACAGACCAACTTCAACGTCAAGATTGTATAATAATCCAGAAAAACCATCTGGATTTGTTGTAGTAAACCATCTTTCTCTTAGACAGCCTTATACCTATAGGTGGCCAATTCAGCCAAAATCTCTCTGCTCAAGAAACTACTGTTAAGATCAATACAGCATGGCCCATGTCTTAAGGGCCAGTAACAGACAAAAAACCAGACAGACAAGAGAGATCACCGAAATCAGGGCTGAGAGATGGGAACCTTTAAAACAGATAGACCTGCATGTACAAATTTCTTCCACTTACTTTACCTTTGACAGACAAACTCCAATTGCAAGATTGTACAAAAAAGAAACAGAGAGAAACAGCCAGAGAGGAGCCCCCCAAACCAAGGCCAATAGACTGAAACTTTTAGATTGATCATCCAAGATCTTTCCCAAGAGACTACTTATAGAATCAGTGCAGTACAGGCCATGTCTTAAGAGGGGCAATAACAGATACAAAAAACCCCAAAACACAGACAGACAAGCAGAAGGAATTCCCAACCCAAGGCCAACAAACAGATGAGAACCTAGAACAGACCAGAAGGGAGTAAATATTTCTAGGCTTTTGAGTCCCACTTCACTGTGATTCCTACGTCAGTGGTGCCACAGATGTCTCCAGAAAGAGGGACTGGATGTTCCCACTATGAAGAACCAGATGTGTGGAATCAAGATGCACACTGGGGAACTTAACCAAATGGCTAAGTGTGTTGTGACTTTACTGAGTTCAGTTTCCTTTTTCTCAAAGTGGACCATGATAGAGCAATCTGTATTATTCAGGGAGAAAGGGGGGGGGTTCCCCAAAGCAAAAGGAGCTTCAGCAGCTGCTGGGATGGTCCCTCATTCCCTCTCTTCACTCACAGGAAGAGCTTCTGTGGTTCCACCTGAGGCAAACTCACCTGTCTCCTAACTCTACTGCAGTTGGCTCTCAACAAGTTTGTCAGCACCCTGAATCTTCAGCATGGAAGTGGGGTTCCTTGGAAATCCAGGCCTGCCCAAGAAAGCTGGAGTGAGGGCTGCTCTCAGGTCCCATCTGGGTCACCAAATTGGTTGCTGAAAGTTTGGTCCTTGTCCCCCATGCCAATCCAATAACGAGGACATAGTTTCAAGAAAAAGGAAAAAGAAAGTTTATTGCTTTGCTAGCAAAGGAAAAACACAGGGGACTCCTGACTCAGAGGCTATGATTCTACTTGTATTCTTTTTTTTTTTTGGCACTGGGAATTGAACTCAGGGGCACTCAACCACTGAGCCACATCCCCAGCTCTATTTTGTATTTTATTTAGAGACAGAGTCTCACTGAGTTGCTTAGTGCCTTGCTGTTGTGAGGCTGGCTTTGAACTCGCAATTCTCCAGTCTCAGCCTCCCGAAGTTCTGGAATTACAGGCATGCAACACTGTTCCTAGCTACTTGTATTCTTTTTTTATTTTTAATATTTATTTTTTAGTTGTAGGTGGACAGAATATCTTTATTTTATTTTTATGTGGTGCTGAGGATCGAACCCAGTGCCTCCCGCGTGCTAGGCAAGCACGCTACCACTGCGCCATAACCCCAGCCCCGCTACTTGTATTCTTAATAATTGCTGTTCTGACTTGAGTGAGATGAAATCTCAGTGTAGTTTTAATTTGCACCTAATTGCTAGAGATGTTGAACATTTTTTTTCATGTATTTGTTGACTGATCATATTTCTTCTGTGAAGTGTCTGTTCAGTTCCTTTGCCCACTAATTGATTGGGTTATTTATTTATTTATTTTTGGTGTTAACTTTTTAAAGTTCCTTATATATCCTGGAGATTAATGCTCTATCTGAGGTGCAGGTGGCAAAGATTTTCTCTCATTCTGCTCCCCTGCTTTTCTAGTATGCAAATGCATAGAGGGGGATTTGGAACTTCTTCAAAGACACTGCCAATGAATGTCAGAAGAAAAAGGGAAGCTTCTGTAGGGCTTAATTCTCAACATTGACCCATGCTTCCTCCTGGGCTTGATCACTGATCTTTTTGTTTCCCCAACAGCCTAGATGATTCCATCTTGCCTGTCGTTTTTCCTCAAAAGAGTAGGACTGTTGCCTCTGCATTTTCCAAGTCCTCCATTACCTGCTCACTCACTTCCCTAAAGCCTGGATTGTGATGCTTCCCAGGGGGAAAGTCTTCCAGGCACCTGGCACTTGCTTGCCAGCAGCACTTCTGCAACCTTTAAGACAAAGGGCACAGCCTCCTCCTCTGAGAAGCCTCCCCTGACTTTCAGGAGGAGGCGCATCTTTCTTCCCTAGACTCTCTGAGCCCTTTGCTTCTATGTTTGATAGAGTCCTTATCACACCACTATAAGGACATTAGTCAACATGTCTCTTTTGCTTACGAGATTGTGAGTTCCCGTAGGGCAGGGATGGCATCTGTCCATTTAAAATAATTGATATTTAAGCTGGGAGCAGTGACGCAAGCCTGTACTCCCAGCACTTAGGGAGGCTGAGACAGCGAGTTCAAAGTCAGCCTCAGCAACAGCGAGGCGCTAAGCAACTCAGTGAGACCCTGTCTCTACATAAAATACAAAATAGGGCTGGGGATGTGGCTCAGTGGTCAAGTGCCCCTGAGTCTAGTCCCCAGTGCCAAAAAATATATATATTTAATTATAATTGGCAAATAATTATATATTATTTTGAGATACAAAACAATGTTTTGATACATGTATACATTTCAGAATGAGTAAATCAGGCTAATTAGCATATCACTTTATAAACTTATCTTTCATATGTGGTGATTTCCATTTTTAAGCAGACTTCACTTAACAGAATTTGCTACATAATACACATTAATATGTGCTTGTGGAATCACTGAATGAATTAAACTTTTCAGATATCTACAGATATTTCCTATGTTTCACTGTTAAGTTTAGAATATTATAATCAATTGTAAAATCTTGGGTCTAATTAGTGAAGTAGATAATCTTTTGGCACAAGCTACCTATTGAGAGTATTTTTGGAGGTTTCATTTATATTTTTAGGATGTTTGTTCTTTCACTCCACTGACACATAATAGTAACAAAATTATCTTAATGTATAATTATGTAAATGCATATTTTCTGTTTAGTACACTGATAATGACAATTTATAGAATAATAACCTCATGGCTTGAAATAACCAATGAGAAAGATTCTAAAACTATTTATCATGAAAACTGTGTTAGTATTTATTTAAACTTGGCCTGAAACTATTGTGTAGTGATACTATATTACAATTAGGTTATAGTAATATAATAGTGGACTTTATCCACAAACATCTATGCCAGTAACAACCAAATGTATCATCAACTCTATGAGTTTAGAAAAGTCATGGCATATATTCTTTCTCTTATATAACAAATCCAAATGCTTTTCAATAAAAAAGCTTGAAATAATCCTGTATATATTCACTCGCTTGTTTGGAACAATATAGTTCAGATCTGATGTCTGCCTTCCCTCCCAAATTTTTTTTATAAAACTTTTCTCATAGATAAAAGCCTCTTAGTACAAAGTGCACAATGGACATGAGTTCCAAACTTGTGGATTCTGTTTTTCTTTCCTTTCCTAGAATCAAATGGAAATACATAATTTTGTTGGTTGATTTTTTTTTTTTTGGCTTCAAGAAAAAAGAACAACTTGAAAGATATGTGATGGTTCTCTTGAGTGTTAAGTTTGCCTATTTGCCAGGTAGGTTTTAAAATGGAGAAAAGTAATCTTGCAGTTGCAGAAGGATGGATTGTCAATGCTGAATGTATTTAGCTAGGGCATGCTGTGGCTCACGGAATTTCAGACTGTTCCCTGGCCTCTCTGAACAGTGATTCTCTTGTGGGTAGAGGCCATGTGCGAGAGAGGCAGTACTCCCCTGGGGAGACACACCTCTTTCCCCTGCTAAGACACGCTGCAGGAGGGCAGCCCTTGTCTCCAGGCGGGTGTATGGTGACAGTCAAGACAAAAAGAACCGTTTCTCTTTAATATCTTTTGAAAGCTGAAGGGCTGTCAGTTCAGTTAGTCTCTGGCAAAATAGCCAAACTGGTTTCAGTATCCTCTTAATCAGGCCCAGACCTGTCTGGCCTGGTGAACACATTTCACACAGAGCAGGTCAAAACAATATTCTTGGAGCTGTGGAAGATGAATATCTCCAGGGTTTAGTTCGCTGGGAAGTGAGGGGAAGACAGGCGCTGCTTGGGAATGGGCAGGTGAATAATTTTGAGCCTGAACGAGTTAATGGAGTTAATGACCAAAGATGCCCACATCCTAATCATGCCAGAGCTATATCCTACAAAATGTTCCACAGCTGTCTACTGAATGCCTCTTTGGGACTAAATGCTATATAGTGTTTAGTGCACTAAAGGGAAGATCCCTTCCTGGCTCTATGAACTTTAAAGCTGAACTTGTTCCATCTTTCAGTGTTTGCACAACTCTAGCAAGGAGAAAAAAGAAGAGGTCTAAGAGTTAGAAAGACCCCCAAATTTATGCCCCTGACCTTCTCTATTAAGGTTTTTCTTCAAATGACAACCTGGTAGTGCTAATCAATCATAATCATCTTATGGAATGACTTTATCTGGAGTATGATCTCAGGCTGGGCTACACATTAGAATCCATTGGGTGCTTTTGAGGATTTCTTGGGGATCGGGAGGCCCAGGTATCAGGAAGCTAATGCTTCCAGGTGATTCTCATGAGCAATCAGATTTGGCAGAATGGTTTGTTGTATGAATAAGGGAAGTTTGGGAAATTTACCTCTGTGCCATATATAATGTGAGTGGTTACATCTTATATGTTTTAAACTTATGGGTAAAGGTCACTTGAATTACATGGTCCTTGCTGCCAGAGGGAACTCTTGAAATTCTACAAGCTGGGTACTTCTGATTCTGAAGTAGAACCACTGTGGGGTTGAGGGAGAGTACATGGCCATATGGAGGTCCATTAAGTCTCATCTCAGGTCCAGAAATGTGATGTGCAGAAAACAGACTCCAAGTCTGGGACGCTGGGAAGGGATGTGGCGGAAGAGGAGGTTGTGGTGATGGGGCTGTCCAGACTGAGATTTGAGGTTGGTTTGGGTCATGGATAGTAAAGAGAAAATGTTGCATTAACATTTAATAACAAAGAATGACAGATAAAGGAATTAGTAAATGAGATTTGGAAGCCCTGAAAACTCCAGCAAAAATAGACGAGATTCCAAAGCTCAGTCTTAGACACAAAGTTGGTGGTTCCTTCTCTGTTTAAGTGCTGTCTCTTTGCAGCAAAGGGGGTGTGTGGCTCTCCTTAACTAAAGCAAGGCCTCACTGGGCACCTGCTGTGAGTAGGCTGAGCCAGCCTGGAGTCGCCTTCTCTTCTGGAAACCACTTTGCTGAAGTGCTCTTAATTCCGGAAGGAGGAGGAGCACTTTCTCCGCAGCTGCCACCCTTCACCTGGAGAAATGAAAGTGGGGGAAGAAAAGGGGACCTGTGAAAAGCGGTTAGGAGTAGGAAGTTTCTAAATTGTGGTTCTCCCAGCCAATTTCAGAGCAGGGTGGGCTGGGCTGGGGCTGAGAGTCAGATCACAGAGCCTGGGAGAGGGAAAAAGATGGAAGCCAAAGGGAGCCTCTTCTCTGTCAGAAAACAGGACTAAGGCAAGGAATGGTTTCCCTCAGTGTCTGTAATTCAATCCATTCAAAGGAAACGTCGGCTCAGCAAGGTTTGGTTATATCTACTATAAACTGGGGAAAGTTATAATCTCAGTCATGGCTGGATTTCATGGAGTTGTGGATGTTTGGATCACAACAGCTGGGAAGCTGGGAGCACATGAACCAAAGTCTGGTTTGCAATCACAGACTCACATTGATCTGGAATAATTTGTTCCAGTCTTTTCTTGAGAGGAACTTGTAAAATGAATCATGTGGTTCATTTATCCATCAATTCTATATTGTAGGGGCAGAAAGGTGTGGTGTTACCTCCCTTCCTCACACCTTGTAAGGGTCAGGGCCGAGAGTCCTACAGCTAGAGAAAGGGTAACAGGAGAAAAGCATAGCAGATTCATATAGTTTATGTTTTACATGACACAGGACCCTTCAGAAAAACCCATGTCCCATGGAAAATGGCTTCCATGCTCAGGGTTGGTTGGATGAAGAACGGACAGTGGATTAGGGACACAATTGGACTCAGGAAGGGCAAGAGCCAAGCTGGCAGGCCGATGTGCTCAGACTCTCTTTGGTCCCCTGTGCAGCGCTCTCTCCTGGGTAAAGGGCAGGAGCCCTCTGAATGAGGGTTTCAAGGGAGAAGGCAGAGGGACAGAGTGACCTTTCTAGTTTTTATGGCTTGCTTTGGGGGAGAGGCGTTCTGGTTGTTATGAGCTACCTCAGGGAGAGGGATTCTGTTTTCGATGGCTCACTTTGAGGGAAAAGAGGGATGAGAGACAGGAAGGCAGGAGAAGGTCAGCAAGAAGGAGAGGCTGCTTGAGGCCTTCCAGTGTACCTTAGTTCAAATGACTCTAGTGTCACAGAGCTCTACTTAAGGGTATCATTTTCTGAGCTCCAACAATGTTACCAGAGGCTTCTCTGTGTCAGGCAGTGTTCAGAATCAACATAGAAAACACCCTTCCACCGTAGGGCTCGTGCTCTTGGAAATGAGGAAATTCTGTTGTTCTTTATTTTATTTTACTGCTTAGGAGATAGGAAGGATTAGGATCTATCTATCTATCTATCTATCTACCTACCTACCTACCTACCTGCCTACCTACTATTTTGCTGGGAGGTGAGCTAAACCAATGTGGGCCATTTGGGTAGCATTAAAAAAAGAAATGCCATGTGTATTTCATCAATAAGCAGCCATCTCACTGGGCATGGTGGTGCACACCTGTAATCCCAGCACTTTGGGAGCTTGAGGCAGGAGGATCTCAAGTTCAAAGCCTACCTCAGCAACAGTGAGGCACTAAGCAAGTCAATGAGACCCTATCTCTAAATAAAATACAAAATAGGGCTGGGGATGTGGCTTAGTGGTCAAGTGTCCCTGAGTTCAATCCCCAGTCCCACATATACACGCACACAAAAGCAGGTATCTCACTGGACATGCACTTTGAAGAATTTTCATTTTCTGCTTATCGATTTGTCCCGATTCATCCAATCAGGGCAAGTGGAATAAGGTGAAGGTAACTGGTCTAAGCTGACCCAGACCCAGTCTAGTATAATATTGCTGGTGTAACTCAGAATATGGATTCTCATTATCTCAAGTCCTTGCATAACCCATGTAAAATACACAGGGCTTCCTCCGAGAGCACCTGAGATAATTAAAATTTAAAAAATTTATGTAATATCAAATTTGAATGAATTTGAAATTCCTAGTTGCCCTCGGATGGCCTGTGTCTTGGGCACTCCTGTTGAGCTGAGGGTTCCATTCCCAGCCTTGCCATTCCTTTAGCTGTATGCTCTTGGAAAAGTTGTTGTGTGGAGATGATATCTGATTCATGGGGCTTTTTGTGAGATTAAAGCAAAGCATAGGAAGCAAATGATGAGCAGCAGAACTATATAGCTAGTGGTGCAACCAGGCCAACAGCACAAAACATGCCCTTCCAGAGGGCTGGGCCTTGGGTGTCCCTGCTCAGGTACAGAGGAGCTCTTGGCTTTGATGGCCCCATCCTTCATCCACTTCTTCTGGCTGCCAGTGGGGTCAGTGCAGTCGGTTTGGGTCAGAGTCAGACCTGCCAAGAAGGTAAGATAAAGGTGGAGGGAGCTGAGTACAATCAAAAATATCATTATTCAAAAATTTCGTTTTACCAAATTTTGATGTTCAGGGTCAAATCCTTGGTCATACCATTTTGATCCATATATTGGTTGATTTAGTAGTATTTCCAGTCTGCATGGAATTTAATCTTTATGAACATCTGTCTGGTGAGGACTTTTATCTCCATTCTTATAAGGTCTCCCATATAGTTGGGGATTATCAACCTAAAGTGGAGCCTAAATGAAAGATTGAGCATATGTGTGGTTCATACACAGTTTGTGTGTAAAAACATGCAAACTTGGACTTGGATTCTGCAGGATTAAAGGCAAAGGTTAGGATTTTTAAAAAATTGATTCGGTAGATTGGTTTTGAGAAAAGCCACAGAACCTTGTGAGCAGAGAGCACTGGGCTCTTCTTCTTTTTTTTTTTTTTTTAAATATTTTTTAATTGTTGGTGGATCTTTATTTTATTCATTTATTATTTATATGTGGTGCTGAGGATCGAACCCAGTGTCTCACGCATGCTAGGCAAGCACTTTTTCACTGAGCTTTAGCCCCAGCCCCCACTGGGCTCTTCTTTGGGATCCATTATTTTAAAATCTCAAGGCTATAATTTGTATTAACTTTTGGTTCAATGAGGAGTAGTCCACATGTTAGAGAAACTGATGCTCCCTTAGCTGTCACCCAGTCTAATCCTTTGTTCTTGGAGTTGAGGAAACCTCAGCAAGCGTGGTTAGATAACAGTTGCAAACTTGCCATTAGTGGCTGAGCTAGGAGTAGAAGCTAGGACTCCACTTCCTCTGTGGCAGGAGCTTGCCCTGGCTGGGAAGCCATGCTCTCTCCTTGTGAGCCACTACGTTAGCCACTCTCCCCATCCAAGGCATTAGTGGCACACCTTGTCACAAATTGCAGACATGTTTCAATATTGTTCTAGACTTCCCTGGACACTGGTTGGATTTCTGACCATCTTCCCTAACCCCTAAGCTGATGCGCTAATGTAGTGCACCACGATTTTAACAGGTCATTTAAAAAGTCTCATACACTGTACCTCCTGCTTTCTTAATCCCTTTCTACCTTTACCCTTTGAGTGTCCCAGATGTCCTACAGGCCAGCAGGACAAGCCAGCTTCAGAGAGCTGGTCACTGGACTGCATGTGGCCTGTGGACTTGAGGCAGCAAGAAAGCTGCAGGGTTAAGTTCATAGATCGACAGTGCACACTGATCTAGATATTTGTTTGCTGTGATTGGCATTTTGTGCTAGTAAGAAACAAAGCCAGTCTGACCGTGCTAGGATACCTTAGTGTCGGGCACGAAAGTTGAGACTGGTAAATGTTGTGGTCTTTCATCTCCATGGCTCCAGGGTTGACTCCACATCACATGTCTTTGGGAGACAGAACAATCTGTTTAAGTAAGAACACATTTAACCAACATGCTTTTGAAAACAGCTTTTGAAAACATTTACTTTAAAAACATGCTGATCATTTTCTTTGTATACATAAAACTGCTTTGGAAGTTGACATTTCCTCTATGACATTTAGGTAAAAATAGAGCAATTAGTGTTCTGTTTTAGGGACTGGTCTCTCTTTTTCTCCATTCCAATCTTTTTTTTTTCTTGTTCTGGGCTCTTATAAAATTGGGTCACAGTGTGATGAGTTGCCATGGGAGAACTTTGTTTAAATTTCCGTCTTCTTTGGAAATGTTCATTTGCTTTACAAGTTGGTTCTTCTGGCTTTCTGATTTTTTAAATTTCCTTTTTAGCCACTGAGCATTTGCCATCCCTTTGTGTGGTTGCTGCTTGGCCCCTGTGTCCCCATGCTGTTAAAGACAGCATAAACCTAGAGAGATCACTTTCAGCAAAATTGTATTTCTCCCTGCCAGCAAGGCAGCAAACAGTTCAAAGCAACAGGGCATCTTCCTGGTTTTAGTGACATTTAAAAATACATTTACGTTTTCTTCTATTTGACATTTATGAAACGTATGCTTTGTGCCACAACCTCTGTAGAAAAATGCAAGAAAATTGGTAGATGATTATTTATTTATTTATTTATTTTAATATATTTTTTTAGTTGTAGATGGACACAATATCTTTATTTTTATTTATTTTATGTGGTGCTGAGGATCGAACCCAGTGACTCACGCATGTGAGGCAAGCACTGTACCACTGAGCCACAATCACAGCCCCTGATTATTTTTTAACTATAGCCCCATCCCTTTCCTTAACTAAATTGTCACATAGGTGATTCTTCATGTTCAGAGAAATGCATGTGAATCACACGGGTATAGCGATGATCTTTCAATCACTCTGAAGTCTTCAACTTTTTCCTCTCTACTTTTTCCTAACTCTTTTGTATTCCCCAATTTTCCCCCTAACTCTATACTCCCCTCTAACTATGCACTTTTGCCTTATAGCCAAGCTTTTGGAAAGAGTTGTCTCTAGTCAGTATCTGATTCTTTTTTCTCAGTCAAACTTTTTTCAAGTCTAGATCCATCTGCTTTCTGTCCAACCAATAAAAATTCTCTGTCAAGTGTACCTATTGCTGCACAGCACACCACGGCAAAACTTAAGGTCTGGAAACAGTGACAGCCACCCATCAACTCTCATGAGTCTGGGGGACAGGGTGTTCTGCTGCTCTCGACATTGGCTGGGTTGCATCATCTGTAGGTTGGAAGAGGTTGGGACAGCCAGGATGGCTCATTCACATTGCCCAGAGTTGGTGCATGTTGGCGAGGAGGGCAGCTGGGGCTGTTGACTGGAGTGTCTTGGTTCTCATCCACAGTCTCCCCAGGTGACTTGGACTTCTTGCAGCATGGTGTTCGGGTTCTAAGGGAAAGGCAAAATCTGAAGATGTCTTAAGCCAAGGGAGTGGCACCACCTGTTTTTTTCCTGATTCTCTTGGTCAAAACAAGGCCAACCAAATTCTAGGGGACAGAAGATACAGTCTATCTCTTGATAGGTTAGTGGCAGGATTGTATTATAAAATAGCTGTGGGATACCATAGCCATCGTCTGTCGCATTAATGCTATTAGCCATGCTCCATCATATTGACATGCTCCGTGGCTGATAGATGCTGCTGTCTCCTGGACCTTCCTGTCTCTGCACACTCACACTCAGCCTCATCTGTTGCACTTCTTTCCCTCCTCGTGTCCCTTACAGTCCTTCAGCATCTGGCTTTTTCATCTCCATATCTCTTTTTAGAAAATCATATCTGCACTCATGATTTTAGCTTTGATTTATTCATTTATTCGATAAGCATTTAGTGAATAATTGTAAGCCTATATCACCTGCTAGATGAAAGGGCTGCTGACAGTTTTCCAGGTGCTGTTCTGTATGACCCCAAAAGGTAAGATTCATATCATAGTCTTTATACCAACATATGCCTGCAACTGTGTGCGTCTGTGTCTATGGCATATTGGTGTTTCTCAGTGAGGGGTAATTTTTGTTCCACGGGGGACACTTGGCAATATCTGGAGATATTATTTTGTTCTCACACCTTGATGGTAGAAATCACTGGCATCTATAAGGTAGAAACCCAGCATGCTGTTGCACAACCAATAATGCATAGCAAGAATGATCTGGTCCACAACTTCAATTGTGCTTGATTGAGACTCTGCATTTGCATCTGTATCTGTGATGAATTTCCCCTTGACTTCAGATCCACCTTTCCAGTGGTCTGTCTGCCTCTTCTGCCTGTGTATCAATACACCTCTGAATCCAACACAGCCAAAACTCAACTAGTGATCACCTTCTACAACCTGTTCCTCCAGATGTGTTCCCAGAAATTGAGAATGCTGTGATACTCCACTGGACTACCTCCGGGCATGCATACCTCTAATCCACTTTCCACACTGCTGTCAGGATGATAGATTTTTCAGTGCTGCATAGAGAGCTAAATATCCGTCTTTCCTGATTTCAAACTCATCAGCAATTCTCTATGGACTTCTAATAATGTTTTAGCTTTCTAATGTGGCCCACAAAATATTTTATGATCTGACTTCTTTCTCATTTCCCATTAGTTTTCCCAATCCTTTTTAGTTGAGTCAGCAAGGCTACCTATGTTTTTCAGAATGTGCTGTGGTTTCTTGTGCCTCTTTCCTCTGCACGTGCAGAAATGCTCTATCCTTGGAGGGTTTCACTCTTCTTCCAAATCCGGGCCTGACTCACTCTTCTGAAAGCTTTCCTTTTACTCCTATCTCCAACCTCCTCAACCCTGGAGTTGGAGATCATTTTTTTGTTCCTTATATGAAAACCCATAAATCCCCTCTGCATTTGGGGACTGCAAAATCTGATGCCCTACAATAACCATCATGCTACCTGTGGTTATTTACATTTTCTGCTCATATCCTGTCAGTCAGGTAGTGAGCTTTTTGGAATTTATGGGGTAGCATTTACTTTACAGTACTGGTATGTTATTTGGGGCTTAATAAATGTTTGTTGATTAAAAGAAGGGCTCCAGAGGGGTCACTTTTCTTCTCTTCAGTAGGATCTACTGTCTGTTGAAAATATATCCTTATTTTCATAAATGGATTAGAAGCCAAATGTCCACCAAAGACATTCATATTGAATAATTTGCAGCTATTATACAGATTGGAATGGGCTGTATTAAATAAGAAAGAAGTCTGATACATTCTTTTTTTTTTGAGGAGAGAAATGTTTATTCTTAAACATATAATGTATAAATGCCTGATGCATTTCTTAAGGGAGAAATACATGAGAAAATTTTATGGTACAGGATGAAAATCAGTGCATGTGTATGTTGGCATATATTTGTATGAGCAAAGAGTGTGGAAAGAAGGACTTGAAACTGCCAGTGTTGATTACATCAAACAGGCTTTCCTACTCTAACTAAAAATCAATGGCCAAAAAGTAGGCAGTGGTACTCAGAAATTAATTTCAAAACAAAATATGAACCCGTGGACACACAATAGGATAGATGATAATGTAGAAGCTTATTACTTTAATGGCTGAGAAAAGTGTTTACAAAAATGGGAATCTCTCTTTTGTGTATTTATTAAATGCTTATATGTGCATGGAAATAAGCCTGTAAAGATTTAGAACAAAATGTTAACAGTAATAATTTCTGGATGGCAGATGATTTCTATTTCTTCTTTTTACTTATCTATATTATGCAATTTCAAAACAATGAGCATACCTTGTTTTCTGTCGAGAAGTAATGTTATTTCTAAAAACAGAAGCTGGTACATAAAAACTGGTACCATTAAGTTGTCTATTATCTGAATCCCTAAGACTTGAAAAAACAGCAATTGTATGAAATTATCACAAAATGAATCCATTAGAGAACAACAATTACAATATGATATTTTTATTCCTTTCTTTCAGCAAAGACTGAAGGAGGAGAAAGAAGCCAAGCGGGCTCGTTTGGATGGAAGACATGACCACTTATTTGCAATTGTAGCTTCTTGCTTGGACCTGAACAAAACCGAAGTGGAGGATGCCATTCTTGAGGGGAATCAGGTGCAGTGTGTTGATGTTCTTACTGACTTGGTTGTGGAGGACACCCTCTGTGGCAGTGTCTTGTGGTGGGCCTTGGAGGGTAGTTCCTGTTTTAGTGTGGCCAGGGCTCCCCTCTGACTCCAGGTGGTGGCAGCATGCACAGGGGGCTCTCCAGCTCTCCATTGCGCAGGGCTACTCACAGTCATCATTGGAGTTCCATGATCTGACGGCAGTGCCTGCGTCTCTCTACATCCAGTGAAGTTGGGCTCTGGTGCCATTTTGTCTTTTTTTTATTGGGTACTGGGGATTAAATTCAGGGCATTTGACCACTCTCCCACATCCCCAGCCCTATTTTGTATTTTATTTAGAGACAGGGTCTCATTGAGTTGCTTAGCACCTTGCTTTTGCTGAGGCTGGTTTTGAACTCAAGATCCTCTTGCCTTAGCCTCCTAAGCCACTGGGATTACAGACATGTGCCACTGTGCCCAGCCTCTGGTGCCATTTTGGAACCTGAGGTTGGGGAGCCAAATTTTCCCTTAGGTTGGGATTTTTTTTTTTTTTTCTTTTTGCAAAAAAAAATCATGGCACAAGTGAATTGTGCTATAGTTTCCTGATTTGGGCTTTGGTTTGGCAGCTGAAGTTTTTGTTTTTGTTTTGTGTCAGATCCTTAACCTTGGCTTCTATTTTATGCTACAATTTTCCTTCAAAACCTGGTATAAGATTTTCTCAGTGACTTGACCTTGATGGGGAAGTCCAGAAGAATGGGAAGATAGTCTCCTGGGCGATAAGGAAGGCATACAGGGATCCTATGATGATCTGTGAATTATAAAACACAACTAATTAGACATAGAAAGAGACAGGAAGACAGAAAGACAGACAGACAGGAAGAGAAAAAGGCTAAGGGCAGGAGTATTGATCCTGGCTGTGTTGGAAGCATTGCCTTCACTACGCTCCTGGCTTGGAATCAGTTCCAGGGAGTCCATCCTGCTCATCCCTGCAGCACCTTCTCAGTCAAGAAAATGTTACACTAGCAATGGCAAAACTGGGCAACTGACTTTCCTTATTGCTACCATGCTATCTGTAGCATGATGGAAACAGAAGCGAGCTTATTTCCATACTTAAAATTCAGGCTGTATTTTATCCTTTAAAAATGTTATTTTGTGGGCTGGGGTTGTGGCTCAGTGGTGTAGAGTACTTGCCTTGCATGAGTGAGGCACTGGGTTCAATCCTCAGCACCACATATACATAAATAAAATAAAGGTATTGTGTCTATCTACAACTAAAAAAAAATTTAAAAAAAATGTTATTTTGTGGTAAAATTTACATGCAATTTACCATCTTAACTATCTTAAGTGTACAGCATGAAGTATAGTCATAGTTTGTGCAACCAATCTTCAGAACTTTTTATCTTACAAAGCAGAAAACTCTATACCCAGTAAACAATGTTTTCCATTCTTCCTTCTCTCCATTCCCTGGCAACTACCATTTTACTCTGTCTACAAACGTCACTACACTAGGTATCTCATATGGTGGAATTGCACAGTACCTGTCCTTTTGTGATTGGCTTATTTCACTTAGCGCGATGTTTCACAATGCAGCCATGTTATGGCAGGGGCCAACATCTCCCTACTTATTAGGGCTGAGTAACATACCCTTGCAAACCCATGCCACATTTTATTTCCCCTTTCATATGTTGTTTTCACCTTTTGTAGAAGCTGTGGTGAGTAAAGTTGCTATGAATACCAGTGTAGTCAATGTCTCTTTGAGGTCCTGCTTTCGATTCTCTGGATATACATCCAGAGTTGGAAGTGCTGGGTGATGTGTGATTCCATGTTTTTAAAGGAACCTTCTTCTGTTTTCCACAGTGGTTGTATCATTTCACATTCCCATCAACAGTGCAAGAGAATTCTGATTTCTCTACATCCTTGCCAACACTTGGCATTTTTTTGATAGTAGCCATTTCAGTAGATATACAGATTTTGTCCATTTTCTTCTTATATAAATTCTAAACTAGGTTGCAGACTATTCACAAGAAGTGCTTCTGGTGGTGGCAGGCCAGTTGTCAACCACCAGACACACAGCCAGCCTCATGCATGGGATTAACACCAGGCTCCTGCTGCAGGGATGGTCCCTAGTCATTCCATCTCCTGGCAGTCCCTGGTCAACACTGATTAGCTCTAGTCTGATAACTGGCTTTTGAAAAGTTTGTTCTCTCTTTCTTACAACTGACTGAAAATGAAATACTCATCTATATTCATATCCACCTTCAATAGCTCAATACTTTAGGAAATGACCAAAAATAGAGGGACAATCCCTGGTCAGATGTGCATACGCAGCAAATGTTTCTATGCCTAATTAAGTTGCTTTTTTGAAGTGACTTTTTACTGTGATGAGGGGTTTATTGTTTTGTGGTTTTTGTGTTGGAAGGAATATCCCTTTTACATGGGCTGCCCTGGATACAGTCCTATTTGAATAAGAAAGGTGATACTAATTTTGCTTCTTTATGCCATCAACTCGGATTTAAATATAGTTTCTTATGTAGAACAAAGTTGTTACCTTGACATTCTTTTTTCCAGATTGAAAGAGTTGATCAACTGTTTGCTGTTGGAGGTCTCCGTCACCTCATGTTTTACTATCAGGACGTGGAGGTAGCAGAAACAGGTATTAAAATTTGATGTGACATAACCCAGAAATGTCATTGGATTTATCTAAAGGTGGCAGGAAGACAAAAGCCCCTGGGAGAACTAGCCAGGCTTCCTGGGGTGGGATGGGATGGGAACCACAGTGTGTCTGCTGGGTGTGGCCCTGCCAAGGAGGCTGTTTTCACCTCCAGGTTAGGGGATGGAGAAAGCTTGTGTTTAGCCCAGATGCTCTGACTCCTGCTTTCTCTCCCTTCTCTACAGCCGCGCTACCAATAGGAGAATAATAAAGTCGATTTTGTTTTGAGACTTTCTGTTCTTATATGTTAGTTCATTCTATGTAATTATGTTCTAGAACTTCTAATTGACATCTATTTCTTTTCTGAACATGGAAATTATTGCCAATAAGTATAACAGGAATTTTTTTAGCTAAATATCACATTGTGTTTATTTTCTGCTGGTTCTGATTTAAATGTGCAATACTGAATGAAAAATTTAGGCATTTTCACTTAAGAAAAATACGCAAATTCTTGTGTGGATTCAACTGCTATATCCTATTATACTTTTAATACAATTTTAAGGCCAATCTAAGGACATAAACAAGCAAATTATGATTATATTAAAATGTTATATGCATCCTTTCATGCCTCTTTCAAAAAAAGGGAAAACAGTTATTATTCTTGACATATAGTATGAATATGCTTTCTTATTTAACAATTAAAGAAATTATGCATGCAAATTCTAAGTGATTAGCATTTCTCCAGTTATCAATTTGATATTTTGTGCTTAGAAGGTTTCTGAGAGAAAAATCAAAAGATAGAAATTTAAAAAAATTTTTATTAGTTGTTCATGAACCTTATTTTATTCATTTACTTATATGTGGTGCTGAGAATTGAACCCATGTGAGGCAAGTGCTCTACCACTGAATCACAACCCTAGCCCTAAAAGATATAAGTTTTGATTGCAAAGTGTGAGCTCAAATGGATTAAGTTCATCCATGAAATGTGCACAGGGTAAAGCTGGTCTTCTGGTAAATTATCTATGAAATGAGAAGGGTTCATAGGATGTAAACACAAATACAATCATATTTTCATTGCTTCTCAATTTCCCTTTAAACCTTCTAGTGGGGGGCTGGGATTGTAGCTCAGTGGTAGAGCACTTGCCTTGCATGCGTGGGGCCCTGGGTTCGATCCTCAGCACCACATACAAACCAATAAAATAAAGATATTGTGTCCATTTACAACTAAAAATATATTTAAAAATAAAACAAACAAAAAACAAAACAAAACAAAAAAAACCTTCTAGTGGTTTCTTCTGACTTTGGGTTAAGATTCAGGCAACCTCATGACTTTTCCGGACAGTTTTAGATAGGAATATTGCCTATTGACATTTCAAATTGCAAACTCTCAATTCAAAAGTAGACGTGTCCAGCTGTTTAGAACTGGGTGATCAGAACCTAAATCATCTCCCTTCCTTGCCCTTGCGTATCCCCTGCCCAGCCAGCCCTCATCAGGACCTCTACAGTTGATGTTCACAGTGGGAAAGAATCATGTGGTCCTCCTCTGCTTCCTCAGGTTCCTCTTCCACCCTTTGCCACATTGGGTTGGCCACTGTGTTCGACTGTGTCAGGCAGAGGCAGGGCAGAGAGGAGAGGGAGGATTTTGCTGGACTAGCACTGTTATAAGTGGCTGGCCTTGTACTCTCTGGGCTCTGCGGCCCCATGGTGGGTTCTTCACTGAGAGGCTGGGTGCATATCCCATGGTGGCCTGTCATCCTCAGCATGGTGCCTGTGGCCTGCCTCTGTATGGTGGTAGCATACACAACCCAGCTTGCTCTATCTGATCATCCTTCCAGCACCCCTTGGAAGCAGGATTTAAGATGGCTCTAGGCTGGTTCTCTTTTCAGTGGGATCCCCACGTGGTTCCACAGACACACTCAATACCCATTGTTTCTGCCACCTGTGGACAGATTGTTAGTTCTCAGTTCAGTCCTGATTCTCTGAGCCTTGTTGCAGGCTGTGTTTAGATTTCTTGGGCAGGAGTCATAGCCAGTCTATTTCATTCTCAAACTCCAGGAGGCATAACCCAGGCTCATTAGGTGGTTGAGTTGAAGATCCTGTTTCAAGAGTGGCATCTGTCCTACCTCACCTTCCTGGCTTTAGTACTGAGAGTTCAACATCCAAGGAAGCCTCTCAATTCTGGGGCAACTGGGGCAGGTAGCACCTCATTCTTGACCTGAAGAAAAGCAGAAGCACTCCAGACCTCTACCCTTTGCACAGCACAGTGATCCTCACAGAATCCTCTTCAATCTATCCCCTCTTGGCCATTTTGGATTCTGACAGGGGTGGAGAAGTCTAATCAGTACTGAAATTTGTGCTTTTTTTTTTTTTTTTTCGCCAAGAGACACTGTTTTCTGTTACCTATCATATCTTGGTGCGTTGGTGTTAACTTTTTTTTAAAATATTTTTTTAGTCGTAGATGGACATAATATCTTTATTTATTTATTTTTATGTGGTGCTGAGGATTGAACCCAGTGCCTCACACATGCAAGGCAACTGCTCTACCACTGAGCTACAATCCCAGCCTGAAACTTTTTGTTTAGTATCACATTACTTGTGAGATTCAGGTATTATTCATTAGAAGTAGGATATCATTTTGAATGAAAGAGACCTCTTTTGCTTTCCTTTATTGGGAGATCTCTCTCAAAGTCCTGGTCAGACATCTCTAGTCTAGCACCATGAGGAGGAAGAACCCCCAGACAGGATTACTCCAGGAGGTCTAATCCCAGGGCTCAGGACTCAACATCCAATTTACCCCTCCACCAATTCCTCCTTTAGCACTGTTCTCCCACCTGAGTAATCTTGGTTAAGCCCCAGTACATTTGGACATCTAAAACTTTCTTGAGCAGACAGAACACAATAGAACAACTCACAATAGAACAACTCACAATAGAACAACTCACAATAGCACATTCTGTATACTTAAATGATGCACTCCACAAGCTATGTGCTTAGACAACCAAAATAAAAATTTCAAATTCTAACAATAGTAATGCTTACTGAACTAATATTTTTCTGTGTTTTCCTAAATAGGGTTTACATGGATTAACTCATGTAATTGTCATAATTCCAGATGCTTCATTCTAGAATTATTATTCCCATTTTTTTTTCAGATAAGAAAACAGAAGCAAAGAAAGATTAAGTAACTTGTCCAAGATCACATGTCTTGGACGTGACCCTGGCAGTGTACTGGAGAACCAGCTAGTTGTGCCAACTATAGCTGTAGAAGGGCAGCGTGGAGAGATAACTTCTGAACTGTGCACTCAGAGTTGTTTTTTGACTTTGGCTGTGCCACTCATTGGCTGTACAACCTGGGCTGGGTCGCCGCTGCCCACAGGTTGAGAGTTTTAACAACATAGACAGGAACCTGGTGGAGGTCCGGCGACATATCAGTAGATGGCTCTCTGTTCCCTCATCCTTTCTCACTGCCCCTGGAGCAATGATTTTGAAATGAATCTAGGATCTGGAATCAAGAGATATTTATAGATCCTTCCAGGGCTCAGACTAGATATTGGCCAAGTTATAGAGCACATGGGCAAGTCAGCAAGGGCAATATTTTAACAAGGAACCTTCATCCATAAAAGCATCTATGTGGATTGCAAGTGGCATTTGTGAAATTAAAGCTCTTTTGCTCTTTCAGGACAACTTGGCTCTCCAGGAGAAGTACATCTTGCTTCTGGAAAGATTAAAAAGCCTAAGGTGTTCGTGACAGAGGGAAAAGATGTGCCACTTACGGGAGTGTGTGTGTTCTTCATCAGGCCCGACCCATCCAGAGCCATCACTCCTGAGAACATCCACCAGGTGAGGGGGGGAGTATTTACCCCAAATCACCAGAAATCCTCTGAGCTGCACAAAAGCATGTTTCCTTGTTGAGAAAATCATTGTGTCCACTGCAGTATCTAAAACTACTTTCAAGAAAGTATTTTTTTAATCAGTTAAAGGAAACAATCAAGAAGACATTTCCTTTAAATGTTTTGACTAAGTAAGCTTTTATTAAGAAAAATTATATAACATTATCTCTGTGTGTATGGTGAGGTATTAAAAAGTATTTCCCATAAATAATTTACTTAATGACAAGTTGCAGACATTGAAAATAAGATTTCTAAAAGTGGATATGTAGCAATATTTATGTTTTATGTGAAACAAAGTGCATCCAAACAAGTGTCCCTTGTCACATAATGGGTGCATTATCTTCTTGGAGCAAATAAATTGGCCAACATCTGGTGCTCTGTTTCATGCTTTTATTGTGATAATTGCAATTTATAACAGGAGATAGCTTATTTATTAACCAGGGTATTAAAGTAATAACTCACTGGGTAAATTCACTAGAATTTGATTAATTAGCAACATTTAGAAATGACCCAGTGGCTATGTTGCAGTTGAGGATAATTTTTACAATAAAACATCTCCTAACTGCTTTCTAGGAGGTGAGCTTTAACATGCTGGACACTGCAGATGGAGGGCTGTTAAATAGTGTGAGGCGGTTGCTCTCCGACATCTTCCTTCCTGCCCTCAGGGCTTCGAGCCATGGCTGGGGTGAGCTTGAGGGTCTTCAGGATGCAGCCAGCCTTCGCCAGGAGTTCTTGAGCTCTCTGGAAGGCTTTGTCAATGTCTTGTGTGGTGCACAGGAGAGTTTGAAGGAGAAGGTAAGAACTAGTAAGTTGTTCTTTTAAAAACAATCGGATGGCCAACTACACAATCTATATGTGGGTGATGCTTCTCTTCCATGATGTGCATTCCACCACACTGAAAATCTTGCAAAACTGTGTAGGTGATTTTATTGTCCTCTCAAAATGTATTGGTGACTAGATTTAAATATCTATGTGTTCAATGATTAAGGCATTTGTGTGCTCCATGAAAATGTTGGTAGTGATCTCAGCCAAGTTCTACAAGACCTACAAAGAAGAATTAATGCCAATACTCCTCAAACTATTCCACAAAATAGAAAAGGAGGGAATCCTTCCAAACTCATTGTATGAGGCGAGTATCACCCTGATACCAAAACCAGACAGAGACACATTAAGGAAAGAAAATTTCAGACCAATATCCCTGATCAACATAGATGCAAAAATTCTCAATAAATTTTTGGCAAATCACATACAAAAACATATTAAAAAATTAGTGCCCCATGATCAAGTGGGGTTCATCCCAGGGATGCAAGTTTGGTTTAACATAAGGAAACCAATTAACGTGATCCATCACATCAATAGACTTAAAGATAAGAATCATATGATTTTATTAATTGATGCAGAGAAAGCATTTGACAAAATACAGCACCCTTTTATGTTCAAAACACTAGAAAAACTAGAGATAAGTAGGAACTTTGTAAAAGCTACCTATGTTAAACTCAGGGCCAACATCGTCCTAAATGTAGAAAAATTGGAAGCATTCCCTCTAAAAATGGGACAAGATAGGGATGCCCTCTCTCACCACTGCTACTCAACATAGTCCTTGAAACACTAGCCAGAGCAATTACACAGATGAGAGAATTAAAGGGATATGAATAGAGAAAGAAGAACTCAAATTATCAGTATTTGCAGATGACATGATTCTATACTTAAAGGATCCAAAAAATTCTACCAGAAAACTTCTAGAATTAATAAGTGAATTCAGCAAAGTCATGGGATATAAAATCAACACCCATAAATCAATTGCATTTCTATACATCAGTGGTGAATCTTCTGAAAGAGAAATTAGGAAAACTACCCCATTCAAAATAGCCTCAAAAAATTGGGAATCCATTTAACAAAAGAGATGAAAGACCTCTACAATGAAAACTACAGAACACTAAAGAAAGAAATTGAAGAAGACCTTAGAAGATGGAAAGATTGCCCATGCTCTTGGATAGGCAGAATCAATATTGTCAAAATGGCCATACTACCCAAAGTGCTATATAGATTCAATGTGATTCCAATTAAAATCCCAATGTCATTCCTTATAGAAATAGAAAAGGCAATCATGAAATTCATTTGGAAGAATAAGAGACCCGGAATAGCCAAAGCAATCCTTAGCAAGAAGAATGAAGCAGAAGGCATCACAATATCAGACCTTAAATTATACTACAAAGCTATAGTAACAAAAACAGCATGGTACTAGCAAAAAAATAGACATGTAGACCAATGGTATAAAATAGAAGACACAGAGACAAACCCACATAAATACAGTTATCTTATACTAGACAAAGTTGCCAAACACACACATTGGAGAAAAGATAGCTTCTTCAACAAAAGGTGCTAGGAAACTGGAAATCCATATGCAGCAAAATGAAACTAAACCCCTATCTCTCACCATGCACAAAATTAAACTCAAGGTCAATCAAGGACCTAGGAATTAGAACAGAGACCCTGTGCCTAATAGAAGAAAAAGTAGTCCCAAATTTTCATCATGTCAGCTTAGAACCTTACTTCCTTAACAAGACTCCTAAAGCACAAGAAGTAAAATCAAGAATCAATAAATGGGATGGATTCAAACTAAAAAGCTTCTTCTCATCAAAAGAAACAATTAAGCATGTGAACAGAGAGCCTACATTCTGGGAACAAATTTTTGCCACATGCACATCTGATAGAGTGCTAATCTCCAGGATATATAAAGAACTCAAAAAACTTAACACCAATAAAAACCCAACCCAATCAATAAATGGGCTAAAGAGCTGAACAAACACTTCTCAGAAGAATATATACAGTTTATCAACAGACATATGAAAAAATGTTCAACATCTCTAGCAATTAGAGAAATGCAAATCAAAACTATTCTGAGATTATATCTCATACCAGTCAGGATGGCAATGATCGAGAATACAAACAACAATAAGTGTTGGCGTGGATATGGGGGAAAGGGCATGCTCGTACATTGCTGGTGGGACTGCAAATTGGTACAACCAATCTGGAAAGCAGTATGGAGATTCCTTAGAAAACTTGGAATGGAACCACCATTTGACCCAGCTATCCCGCTCCTTGGTCTATACCCAGAAGACTTAAAAACATCATGCTACAGTGATGCAGCCACTTCAGTGTTTATAACAGTTCAATTCACAATAGCTAAACTGTGGAACCAACCTAGATGCCCTTTGATAGATGAATGGATAAAGAAACTGTGGTATATATACACAATGGAATATTACTCAGCAATAAAAGAGAATAAAACTATGGCATTTGCAGGTAAATGGATGGAGTTGGAGAATACCATGCTAAGTGAAGTAAGCCAGTTCCCAAAAACTGAATGCCAAATGTTCTCTTTTATCCATAATAGGGGAAGGGATACGGGAAGAATGGAGGAAATTTGGTCAAAGGGGAGGGAGGGGGAGAGGGCATGGCGGCAGTAAAGATGGTGGAATGAGATGGACACCATAGCCCTAGCTTCATGTATGACTCCATATATGGTGTGATTCTATATCACGTACAACCAGAGAAATGAAAAGTTGTGCTCCATTTGTGCACAATGAATCAAAATGCATTCTGCTATCATGTATACCTAAGTAGAATAAATAAACTAAATTAAAAAAATAAAAAAGAAGAAACAAAAAAAAGAAAATGTAGGCAGTGATGTAGGTTTTTATTCAGTCATTTTAGATGTTTGACAGTGAAGACAAAAGCATGAACTACTTGTAGCACTGATGTGCATCCTTAAAGGAATCTGGAGCTGTGTGTGTGTGTGTGTGTGTGTGTGTGTGCGCGCGCGCGCGCACACGCGTGCAGTGGTGGTGGCAGGTAGGGATAGTGATAGAAGAAGAAAAGAGGAACTGATGTGTCTGGAGAGAGTGAGTTAGGTTCTATAGTTTAGTCAGTGACTGAAAGGGTCTCTAAGGACCAGTTTCTCAAATGTGAGCCTTAGCATTTATCTGTTGGTGATTATTTGGGGGCAGAAGTTAGCAGATGCACACTTCTGTGTGTCCGAGTGGGGTGTTAGTGGGAAGAAGAGAAGAGATGAGGGAACAACTGGAAGATGACAGAGCCCAGACCAGGACCCTCAGGAGGAGAGGCTGCTGTGGGAACTCTCCAGGGAAACACCAGTCCTGCTGGAATAGTTGGAGGAGCTGTGCTTCTCGAGGGATGTGGGATTGGTGAGTTGAGCAGATTTTATCCAGATGGGGGCTGGGTAAATCAGCTAACATATGAATTGTATTTGCAATGAACTAGCTATAGGTCAGACTCAAATACAGGTTGGACCAAATGAAATGGTTGGCATTGTACCCCAGAAAGCTGCTTTCACTTTATATTATGATAACGGTATTAAAAAGTGGGATGGATCCCCTCGTGGAATGAAGCATTCTCTCTGAGAAGGAGAGGTGGCTGGGCTCTGGGCTGGCTGCTGAAGGTGTTTGGGACCATGGAGAAAGGCTGGAAGGCCTCCCGGGCTGGGCAGTGGCAGCAAAGGTGCCCTAGAGTGGTGTGCAGGTGGCTGCTACCCAGGTGAGTTTGCCAGAGCTGTCAGAGTGTAGCAATGTGAAGAACCCCGAGGGAGGAGGCCACTTCTGAGGGGACAGAGCCACTTCTCTGAATCCAATCCATGAGGACAGGCCAGATGTGGAGCCTGGCTTTGCATGGAAGGCCTGCACAAGCACTGCATTTGAGCAGGGATGGGCTTGGGAGACAGGACTGGGGACCACCAGAAGTCAGGGCTCAGGGCTTGTTACAAAGCCTAGTGAAGGAGACTGAAGACTTGAGGAGGATGGGCAGTGGCCATGTTCCCTTGTGGCAGGACCCTGTAGCCGGAACACTTCCTTCCTTGCAAGGACCTTCCCCTTCCATCCTTCCTAGGGCAGTCTGGCATTCTAGGCGTGGGGCCTGAGCTTCATGGAGTTTGAGGATAACAAATAGTCATAGCCCTCCCTACTGGTTCTGAACCTGTTGTAGGTGAAGCTAGATTGGGCCTGAGAGCTGAATTCAGAGATTTGCACAAGTTGTTAGGCACATGTTTGCTAGAAAGAAAATGCCCTTTCAAACAGAGAGGTCCATTTGGTGATTGGGTGTATTATGTGTGTTTAAAAATACTTCTTTTTGAGTCCAAAAAACCACCTCCCAGCCCTCTGAATTGAATCCAAGTTTGCCATTGAACTTGCTTCCTAGAAGGGCATGGGAATCCTTTTCTCTCATTAGAGTAAGCGATAACTTAGGGACTACCAACCTCCACCTCTTGGGTTAATTTCCTTCATTCTGTCTGACTCATTCCCTGTGGTTTGAGTGGGTAATAATTTTCAAGTACCTTATTAATTCTCCAGTTTTGTGATGTATTTCCTGCCTCCCTCTCTCCCTCCTTCCCTCTCTCCTTCTCTCCTTCTCTCTGGGCTCATCTTTTAAATTTCAGAGCCAACATTTGACCCCATGCACGATCATCTTTCATAGTTCTCAATTTGTGGGGAAGACTGGGCATTTATATAGTGGACACCATGATTCCAGGGGGCGTTCTTGGAGGGAGAAGGAGAGTACAGAACAGAATTCCCTTGAGATCTAGGCTTGGGGGTGACCAAAAATACCGTGTGTGCACGTGTATGTGTATGTGCGTATTTAAAGGCATCATCTTGTTATTTATCATTTTAATTAGGTGAGCCTTCAAAAGTGTGACATATTTGAACTGAAATCCCTGAAGGAACCTGTAGACTACTTGACTGTAGCTAGTAACCCTGAGACTTTGGAAAAAGTGGAAGGTTGTGTGAAAGTATGGATCAAGCAGATGGAACAGGTAATTCCCAGTTTCAAATGTCACATTACTGAATTGCCAGTGGAAGAGGGTCTATCATGGCGTTCTCTTTGGCTGCTGTGTCTTACACATGTACTTAAAGAGGCGAGGGGGCCAGTGTGCCTCTTCTTTGTTAAGAAGTGTGAGACTCCTAAGTGGCAAAACGAGATGACTCTATTTAGGCAACTAGAAGGCCGCACCAGTTTCTTTGGAGAGGACCCCTGCAGAAGTAAGAACAATTTTCTAATTCATTGTGTCCTTCAAATGGGAGCTTTAAACTTCACCTTGAAAAAAGATTTTGGGCAAAGTCCTAAATGAAGGTGGATATCATATATATAATTAGAATTCACCTATTCAAGGCATGGGTCTCCCAAGGTTTTATTACTTCAAGATCACATAGTAAATGAGCAGGTGAGGAAATTTTCATAATCTAGGACCACCTAGAAGCTCATTCAAGCTCAGTAAACAAAAGTAGTTTTCAGTTAGAACAAATCAGCTTAATTTTTGTTGCAAGTTTTTTTTTTTTTTTTTGATACCAGGGGCACTTCACCACTAAGACATAGGCCCAGCCATTTTTATTTTTTATTTTGAGACAGAGTTTCACTAATTTGCTTAGGGCCTTACTTAGTTGCTGAGGCTGGCCTTGAATTTGTGATCCTCCTGCCTCAGCCTCCTGAGTCTGTGGGATTACAGGTGATGCCACCAAACCTGGCTTTGTTGCAGTTTTAATAATGATACATATTAAAGTAGTAAGAGGCCATCATCAGAAGCATGTGAATCAATGAAAATATGTCATGATTCAGATCGTGTAATCTCTTTATTCAACTTTCTTCAGCTTACGCATCATTTCCACACCCCTAGGCCCACTCAGTGGATCATGATTTTCTTGTGTATTGACAGGTCCTTGCTGAGAACAATCAGCTGCGCAAGGAAGCAGATGATGTAGGGCCCCGAGCAGAGTTGGAGCATTGGAAAAAGAGACTCTCTAAATTTAACTACCTTTTGGATCAATTGAAAAGCCCGGATGTGAGGGCCACGCTGGCGGTGCTTGCTGCGGCCAAGTCAAAACTTCTGAAGGTTGTCAGCCATTCCTTTGTGCCTTATGAAACGGGAATGAAAATCCACTATGCATAATTTCAAAGTAATTAGAAACAGAAAAGTGTTATTATATATTTATGAGAAATTTTAAAGTTTGGATCATACTGCTTTTATTGAATTTTGGATGCTGTGAAAATAACGTTTGAATTAAAAAAAAGGATTTGTTGGGGTACTTGTATGTATTATTAGAGGGCAGTGCATGTAATTAAGATAGAACAATAATATAATTACACAGATAAAATGAATTTAGACCTTATAGAAGTAGTAATAATGAAACCTCACCTTATCTATGTTTAGTCTTGATATATTAATTTTATAATGCAAAACATATCACATCCCAATTTAGCAACTGAAAACAACAAATATTTTTGTTTCCCCATCTGTGGGTTGGGGTCTGGGTGCACTTTAGTGTGTGCCTCTGCCCCAGGATCTCTCATGTGGTTGCAGGTGGGGTGTTGGTTCACCTGAGGGCTTTACGGCAGGAGGATCTGCTGCCCAGGTGGCTCCTGTGGTGGCTGAGGATACAGCGCCTTCCTGGCGGTTGGCCACAGGTTTCTTTCAGTTCTTGACCTCATGGGCCTCTTGCCCCCCTGTCCCCCTAGAGAAGCTGACAATGTGGCTTCTGGCTGCACTGACAGGGAGCAAGTGGGACCTAGGAGAAGCCACAGTCTTTGTAAACTAACCTTGGGACTGGCATACCATTGCTTTTATCGTTTTCTATTTATTAGAAGCTCATCACTAGATGTAGTTCATGATCAAGGGGAAGAGATGACGGAGAGCATGAATATAAGGAGCTGGTGTTTACTAGGGACAGTGGTAGAGGCTTCCTAACTCACTGGGCCTTAGTGCCATAACCCCTATTAGTTGCTAGTTGCACAGATGTTTCAATCCATGTAAATAATTGAAATCATCATTTGTTTCAATAAATGTGCTTTATATTTATCTCGTATCATTACTTAAAGAAATATGAGAGATGAACCTTGCAGTATGGTTCAGAAATACCACCAGTAGGACCTTCGTGAAGTCAAATAAATGTATTGACTCATGCTAAACCATTTCCTCCTACCTCTTTTAGATATCTTTTCATTTCGAAGTTCACAGCCCATAGCACAGTCCTGGCATATGATTGTTAGCTAATAAATAATTGCTACTTTAATTGATGGACAAGGCATAGGGATATAGGGAAAGGGTGCTCAGGTTAGAACAGAGAGAAGATAGAAGACATGGGGTGAGGTATGAAGTGGGTCCAGTAGCCAGTGAGGGTGTGGGGGTGTGAGTTTAAAGGGAGATCCTATTATTGGGGATCTATGCTAGCTAGAGAAAAGATTTTATACAGGAGGGCCTGGAAGAGAAGCCTTTTGACATTTAGTTAGAAATTTTAAGTTGCTCTTCAGCATAGCAATGTCCCTCACCTCTGGGATTCAGTTTTATGTGGGCCACACAGAACAAATGGCAAGTCTGACCCGAGGGATTTGTGGTGATGCTTAGTAGCTCTTATATTGGAAGTGCCTCTGTTAGTAATTGCATTAAAACTGCTTTCCTGTATTGTGCTTAGACTTGGCGGGAGACGGATGTTCGAATCACTGATGCAGCTAATGAAGCAAAGGACAATGTCAAATATTTGTACACACTTGAGAAATGCTGTGACCCTCTGTACAGCAGTGATCCTGTGAGTTATGGATTTTTAATCCTTTAGTCCACCGATGACCCTTTCTGCACCAGCTGATCAGAGTGCTGCGTGTTGGCTTAGATAATCTAATTTGTTGGAAAAGTCTTAGAAACTTCTTTTTTATTCTCAAGAAAATGCTCAGCCACCCCATCTCTATCCATTTCTATGTCTACCTCATCTATCTTCTGTATCTATTGACCTACCTACCTCCCATGCCTGCCAGGGAAGACAATTTGTGAAATGTTACATTTGGAAAACATTCACTGCACATTCTATTTTTTAAAAAATTTGTTTGTATTGGTGCATTATATTCATACATGATGGGGGAATCATTATGCCATATTTGTACATCCATATAACATAATTTGATCAATTATGATTTAGATATCTTTTCATCAATTTATTTTCTATTAAATATTGCAGTTGACTTCTGTACTATACCCCTGAAGAACTGTGGGAAAAGCCACTGGTTGGGATTTAAAAAACAATCTTTTGCTTTAGGAAGTGCCTGCTTTTATTTATTATAAAATCAACTGGTAATACAACCTCCTTAATGTTTCTTGCATTGAAATAAAATTTGCTTAACCATAAATGACTAAAATAATAAAAAATTGTTAAATATTTTATATTTATACAAAACATTAGGTAGTATTTGAAATGTAAATAAAAATCTCAAATTTTATTCTAATGGAAATGGAATGATTAGACTATTAGAATTTGGATGAATTTGACCTTGTTTCCCTGAAAACTTTTGTGCTATCTTCCAGATATCTATGATTGATGCTATTCCTACACTTATAAATTCAATTAAAATGATCTACAGTATCTCTCATTACTATAACACCTCTGAGAAGATCACATCTCTGTTCATAAAGGTAAATACATGGTACAGAGTACCTAGTCACATATTTCTTTGCCAGTGGTCACTTTTGAAAATTAAAAATCACCAAATTAGTCCAATCTGATGTCTATGTGTCTTACAATTTAAAAAAGGCTTAGTCTATCAATAGAAATAGGATTAAATTTGTGATAGATAAATTATAGCAAATAATTATTTTCCAAAATAATTATTTTGATAGATAGGTTGTTATTTATATAATAAAAATAAAAAAAATTCATTTTGGAGCTTCTTTCTCTGTGTTGCCTAGACCATCCTTTATTCCTACTGGGCAAATTTTAACTAAGAAAAGCTGCAGTTAACTGGCCATCTCCCATTTCCTTTTTTTTAAACCACGGCCCCTCATTCATTTTATGCCATAGTTGCTCACTTGGTGTTATTAGAACAGTAATCATGGTGATAAAAGCTACTTGCTGTGTTCCAGTAATCTATAAAGCAATTATAATGATTCTGTCAAAAACCCATAATGATGTTTAAACCTTATGTCCTAGCTCATAAGCGTTTATGGTAAGCACTGTTGAGATTTCCCTCTTTGAAAGTCTCTAAAAAAGTAAATGCCTATTTCAATATCAAGGCAAACATATCAAATGTTTCATTAAAATAGAAAGATTTTTGACTCTTCGAGGCTGTGTTCCAAATCCCCTAGCAGCACGAGGTGTAATTCTTTCTGGGAACAGGAACAGTCAGCCTTTAGATCTCCCTGGGAGGATTTTCCCTCTGCTTTGGTGTGGAGAGCAGGGATGCCTGCAGGATCCTCCCCAGCTTCTTCATACTTTAAAACTGTGTGTGGGGGCCCAGGGTGATATTCTCTAGGTAAATGAGACTCAAAATCTGATTGAATAATTAATCTAGATTTCATACATATTATTTGCAAGACTTGATTTAGGATAAAACTGCAAAACTACTGTTTATCAAATTATCAAAAATATTTTGTTATGGAAGTTTAGAGATTGAGATTAGAGATTAAAGATTAGAGACTTGTATACTAAACCACCATTCACATATCACCCCAATTCAGCAATTATCAATACACGACTGATCTTGTTTTGCCTACAATTTCACTCCTTCCCTGCACCTGGGTATCATATTATCCTGGGCATACATGACAGTCTGATTTTGCTTTTATTTTATTTAGAAAAAAATAAAGAAAATTCTGAAGGCTTTTTTTATTTTTTAAGTTTCGAAGGAAGAATAAAATGTTAGTGTTTCATAGGCTAGCCTTACTGACCTTTCTGTGATCTGCTTTTGACATTTTCACTGTAGGTCATGGTGGCAGGAAATATCAAGGTGCTTGTAAACTGTGAGGTAGATGCTACAGCAGGCCACCTAAGGAGATCAGGGAGACTTGTCAGATGTTAGGCAGGAAGGTAAATCATTTGGTTGGTTAAAACCTTCATCCTGCATGAACAAAGTGCTGCAGTTGTTGATTTTCTGCTGTGTTTCCAACTCTGTGATTTCACAGATTTTGACAGTATTAAAGGGTCAGAGCTTATCATAATTGTGATGGGAGAAAAGAAATCTAAAGATGGAGTTCACAGATTGTGAGTTCTGAGAGGTAGAAGAGTCAAGGGCCCTCTATTTTGATTTGTAGTTCACAGCTATTTTATTGGAAAATTCCAGGTGACAAATCAGATGATATCTGCATGTAAAGCCTATATTACTAACAATGGAACCACTTCCATCTGGAACCAGCCACAGGATGTTGTTATGGAAAAAATACTATCTGCAATTAAACTGAAGCAGGTAATGACTAGCTCAGTAATATCTTTAGCTGTTTTATTATCTTTGTTATTTTTGCTGAGACCATCTCAAATTATTTAGCACTTATATTGTTGGTTGCTTAAAATAACAGTAATTTTTTACTGTTAAGAAAATTGAGTGCTAATAAAACTTTGCAGAAAGCTTATTCATCCTGACCTTGTTGGGGTCCTACTACATCCACACTAGGTTCTGGAGATACAGGATGTATAAGATGATTCAGTTTTTCTTAAGCATCACCCTATAGACCTATGGGGGAGGTAGGCATATTGATGCTGTTACCAAAATGGTGGGTCCAGGGTGGGAAGCCACACCTTTGAGTTGCACCATGAATAATTAAGAGTTTGCTAGATTGGAAGATGGGAAAAGATGATATTCCAAGCTGACAGATAAATAATAATAATATATAAATAAACACAATAGATAAATAATAATATATAAATATAAAACATACAAATAAGTATATATTTATATATTATATAAATATGCATATATTTTATATATTAATATACAAATATATTTATATTATAAATAAATAAAATATATAAGTAAATATAAATATTTTTATATATAAATATTATCTACAAATATATAAAAATAAATAAGTAATTTATTATAAATAAATAAACATGAGGGCATGAAACTGAAAAGGTGGACATTTTCTTCCTAAATTTGATGTCACTTGCACTTAAGAAAATAAAATTAATATCTTATGTTCTCTCTCTCTCTCTTTCTCTCTCCCTTCCTCTCTCGATCCCTCCCTCTCCCTTCCTTCCTTCCTTCCTTCCTTCCTGGTGCTGGGTGTGGAGTCCAGGGTCTTGTGCATGTGAAGCAGGTGCTCTACCACTGAGCTACGCTCCAACTCCCCATGTTCCCTTGCTTATGATTGGCTTTTGATTTTAAGGAATACCAGCACTGCTTTCACAAGACAAAACAAAAGCTTAAAGAAAAACCAGCAGAAAAACAATTTGAATTTAGTGAGATCTATATTTTTGGAAAATTTGAAACTTTCCATCGACGCCTTGCCAAGATAATGGATATCTTTACAACCTTTAAGACGTATGCAGTCCTGCAAGACTCTAAAATTGAAGGGCTGGAAGACATGGTCACTAAATACCAGGTATTGTACTTTAAAAGTCTATTCACTGCCATTGTCCATAACTAAACTTTAGTATTTGGTGCAAATAATGGTATTTAGAATGATTCAAACCATCAGTCTATAAGGTAAAATATCTCATGATCCCTTAATAATGAAGAAATCAGATTTGAACATTACATAATAGTATTAATATGCTCTTTTTAGGTATGTTATATGAATGACTCTCCAATAATATAAAATCAATCACCATTAGGAAAAAGCTCTTCCTTTGGTAGACCAAGGAAACTATTTAAAAATAAACATGTTATTTCATTCACTGAGTCAAGAAACATTTAATGAAGAATATACTATGTGTCAGGCACTAGCTGACACCGAGTTCTAAGTAACATCCAATTATCTGTGCATTTAAGTATTCTATTTGGACATATATTAAAAATACAAGGAGATTTTATTAAAGTTCTAATACTCCTAATTATTTTGAATTTTCTCTTTATCCTGTGAGGATATTTGTATGCTGAATCTTAGATTTGAAAGTGGACACAATGACTGAATAGTGTTTTGAAGAATTTTAAAAGACAATTTGCAAACAGAATGTGTTTTGAGTTCTTAATGTGGGTCTAGTCAATTTTTCCTCATTTGGGGATAGTGGCACTAGAACTTAAATTATTATTTTTCCTATTTGAATTTGAAAAGGATCACAAAATTTACTGCCACACATTGATTTTTGTACTCTAAAAGTTTAGGATGATATAAGGAATCTTTTCCATTTCCTGAGTACATCAGGTTTTAGGAGAAAAGACTTCTATATAGCAGGGAACATTTAAATTGTGCCATGTGTCATCTGCAAAGTGGATAAGCTAGGCTTTGAAAAAGTGATGTTTTTTCAAAGAGAATAGGCTCATTTATATTTTCAGTTGGAATCTGACAAATTATTTTCTATTTTAATGAAAAAATAACTTTGGGACATATTTAAAAGCTTATTTTTGAACGAGAAGTTGAACTGTACATCTAAAGGCAGATAAGAAGCTTCTTTGAACCTGACAAAAATACTGCACAAATGCTTTGAAAATTTAAAGTGAAATACTTATTAAAACGGATATACCAGACGGTAGTGAGATAAAATGTAGATGGTTCACAAAAGCATAAAGTGAGAGTTGCATGCATCAGAGCCAGTGTCAGAGGCTCAAAATAGCATCAGGGGAACGACTCTCACGCCCTCTGCATGGCTGGTGAGACCCTGCCCATCCTTCTGCGCTCTTCCCTGCTTCTCTCCCCAGGGTAGACAAGGTCAGTTTGCTCGGGGCTTGCAGAGCCTTTTAATTGTTTTTCTGGAAAGTTCTGCGTCTGGATCATCTCATGATTGTTTCTTCTTTGGCCTCTAAAGCTTGACTTAACCCTTTCAATGAAGGTTAGCTTGACCTCTGTTTCAATACTTTATGTCACATTATCCAATTCACCTGGTCAGAACTGATAGCCTTTGTTTATTTGTGATCTCTATATATCTGACTCCCTGTCTCCATCCAGTATGTGACTAGATGGGGGCAAGGCCATTTGTCTGCTCTGTTTATTCCTGTATCTCCAGAATTTACTGACACATAGTGGGTGTGCAGTAAATATCTATCAGGTAGATTATTAAATAGATTGATTAATTTAAAGGTCACATTAATAATTTTACTTATTTAACTGAATATTCTTGAGCAATTATTAGATCTAATCATAGAGCAGGATTTCCTCTGGACCTCAAATCTTTTAAATTACTACACTAAGATATTGTAATGTAGCTTTTCCATACTTTTTGCAGACACAAAATTTCTGAAAGTAACCAATTTTGTAGTTACACAGCATAAAAAATTAAATTGTTTTAACTTATACATTTGATTCAAGAAGTTATGCAGTTTATACACCTTTGTCTATAGAGAAATTTGAATTGCTGATTAAGTGGAAATGACTTTGAAGATGAGATCGTGGAAGGAGGCCCAATATTCTTCATAAAAATTATATGCCTCTGTCAATAGTGTGGGCACCTGGGTTTGAGAATGGCTTAGTACCTGGTTAAGAGCGATCACAGAGCATTATAGCTCATTATTCAGAGCAAACAAAACCTTGGATGATGGTATTTTCATGGAGATGAATTGCTTAATTTGTACTTTCACAGTCACAAACTGTAGCCTTGCAGGGCAGTAGGAAGCAATTAATTCTAGAGAGTTTTTAAGTGGTGGTTTGTGGTTTGAGTTTTTATTTAAGACACTTGAAGTAGTTATCTCATAGGTAGACATTAGAAACCAGTCAATTTATTCCTATATTGTTTGTGTTGTATCAAAACCTTATTTATATTCTGAGATGATTTAATTTTTCAACAAACAATATTTTAGTTAATTTTACACTGAGCTTTTTTGTTTGTTATTTCAGATGTGATTAATAAGTGACTTTTAGAGAAAATACCTCTCCTAATTTTCAAATGTGTGTGTTTTTGGGGGGAGGGGTACTATGGATTGAACTCAGGGACTCTCAACCACTGAGCCACATCCCAACCCTATTTTGTATTTTATTTAGATACAGGGTCTCACTGAGTTGCTTAGTGCCTTGCCTTTGCTGAGGCTGGATTTGAACTCACAATCCTTCTGCCTCAGCCTCCTGAGCAGCTGGGATTACAGGTGTGCACCACAGTGCCCAGCTCAAATTGTTTTTAAATTTATATTTTTCTTCAAAAATATATAAAACCTTATGAAAATGCTTTCCAAATGATTTCTTTGAATGCAGCATGGCAAATCATACTGCCTATAAAATAATAAGCACTAAGTAATGTGAGTATTACAGAAATAGGCTTCTTTTAAAGTTCTTTTCTCCCAAGAATGATTGTATAGATTCTGTATTTAAGTGTCTTAGTTAAATAATGCCAGAATATTAAAATGTTGTCTTATTTCTTTCATAATGTTCCAGGACATTGTTGCAACCATAAAGAAAAAGGAATATGATTTCTTAGACCAGCGGAAGATGGATTTTGCACATGATTATGAGGAATTTTGCAGGCAGACTAATGACCTTCATGTAGGTTGTATAATAAAATTCTTGTTGACAGTCACATGTTTATTTTTCCCTTTCATCGTAATGCTGCTAATCATTAGCCATTCAGAAGGAAGAGGCATCTTCATCATAGAGGTGACCGATAGCAACCTCAGTCTGCATTTGGTGATTTCAGATGAATAATTGAGGGCTCTATTTTGCAGATTAAAGGGTCATAAATATGGCTTTTGATAATGATCTGTAATCACAGACTTCTACTTGTCTTCCATCCTAGTTCTTAGAAAGTTAACTTTCACCTTCCTTTGAAATGCTGTAGCTGTTAGAAAGGAGACATTTGTTTCCATTTGTTTGTTACTTTATAGCAATGATTATGCTCAGAGAAGGCTTCAGCAGACCTCAGTGGTGTCTGGCAGGTCCCAAAGGCCAGGCTGCAGCTGGATTTGGGAACCTTAGAAAGGATGGTGCCAGGATCCTGCTTGGTCTTGAGGTCCTGCTCCCCTCCCCACTCTTTTTTTTTTTTTTTTTTTTTAATATTTTTTTGGCTGTAGATGGACACAATATCTTTATTTTATTTATTTTTATGTGGTGCTGAAGATCAAACCCAGTGCCTCAGGCATGCGAGGTGAGAACTCTACCACTGATCTACAATCTCAGCCTGCCCTCCCCACTCTTCACTGTGGATCAGCCATCCTGCCCTCCAGCCCTTGTGAGCAGAGTAGCCATCGTCAGCTTCTGAGAACATGTTATAAGACTAGCCTAGCTCCAGATTTCTGGGAAAGGGTTAAGGATGGCTAGTTTCAGAAAATTGCATAGCCTGGAATCTGCCAGCTATAGCATCCTGTGGTAATCAGAAGGGAAGGACTTACTGGGGTGGTGAGGAATGTTTGTTATCAGGGAAGGTCAGATAACCTGTAGGGTCTGCCATAGTTAATATGCAGACTTCTTTTCATCTCAGTGAGGAGCAAGGGTACAGAGACCTTTCTGATTATAAGAGGACAATGACCATTCTATTATTTCCTTTTCAGAATTTTATTTTGCACTAAATTTGTACATGTCAAGGGAAAGAGAACTGGGAGGTATCTTTGAGAGGAGTGAGTTCAAGGTAGAAGGAATCATCACAAAGCTAACTCTATGGACCAGGAGCTGTCCCAAGCACTTCATGTTTATAAATTGATAATCACAATAACCCTAGAAAGTGGGTGCTCTATAACTGTCATATTGCAGAGGAGGAAAGTGGGACATGGTAAGGTTAAGTGGCCTGCCCAGTCAGAGATAACAAGTGGTAGAGTTGGGGTGAAACCTGGGAAAAGTTGGCTCTAGAATTAAAATTCAGAACCATTAGGCTCTATGACATTTTATTTGATGGGAAGATACAGTGCCTATAATAATTAAAGCAATGATATATTTTGGGGGCTGATTCAAACATAATGACAGTGGATCCTGATCTCTATTTGTTGAAAGTCGATGGACAGCGTGGATCCTGATTCCATGCTGCGTGGTGAGTGTCCACTTACCCTGTCCTCTGTGTTTCCTGAATTTCTAATCCCAGGGAGCTACTTCAGTAGCTTTGATGTGGGATGTAGCCAGTGGTAAGCACCTTGAGGGCAGGAATCATGTCTTATCCCTATTTGTTAATAAAAGAGATTTTTTGGAAATAAGCATGTGTTTACTATATAGCAATGATGGATTAGACATCTATGCTGTGGGTAGATTTGCCTTCTGAACTTACAGTCAGACAGGAAGCAATGATATGAGTGAAATGTGAGTACATATTGAGTTAGGACAGAGGAATGAATGTAGCACCCAAAAAGGGGGGGGGGTTTGCAAATAAAAGCTAGAATGACTAGTTATAAAATAACAATATTCTGATACTGTGCCAGAAAGTGAGGATTCAAAGCTAAAAAGATGGTAACCATGCCCTACAGAAACTTGTAAAGAGGACAGGCTTACAAAACATGCATAGAATCTGATTGTTGCTATACCAAATAAGACAGGATATACTCCTCAGGGACAATGGTCTCATACTATGCTGGATGCTAAGAAGGTATTTGTGTTTTCTCCATAAATAATGGGATAGGAATGAACTCATAAATTACTTAAGTGTAATTTAGTTTTCTTATTATAGTTTATTAACTCTTATTTTATTAATTTTTTTTTCAGCTCTTGGGAAAGAACCCAGAGTCTCCCACATGCTAGGCAAGAGCTCTAGCACAGAGCCACACTCCTAGCTGGGCTCTCATTTTATTATTGACTTAAATATTTATAGTTGAATGTGAGAATGTGGAGTATATTCTGTTAGCTTTTTGGTGTTTCCTGGGGTGCCCTCTGAGATGGTAGTTCATAGTTAAGTTTTGCAAATGTTTGGTGTGCTGAAATGGGTAGTGTTTCCTGTTGGGATCTGGGTTCTTTCTATATCAAGCTTTTAATTTTGTCATTAAAATATTTTACATTCTTAAGTATTTTTAAAAAGAGTAATTTTAGGTTCTTAGAAAAATTGAGAGGAAGGCCCAGAAGTTTACCATATATGCCCTGGTCCTGCCCCAATGTGTGACTGCTTCCATTACTGGCATTGCTCATCAGACGGATACACTTCTTCTTCTTCTTCTTTTTTTTTTTTTTGGTACTGGGGATTGAACTCAGGGGCACTAGACCACTGTGCCACATCCCCAGCCCTATTTTGTGTTTTTTATGTAGAGACAGGGTCTTGCTGAGTTGCTTAGCACCTCGCCGTTGCTGAGGTTGGCTTTGAACTCGCGATTCTCCTGTCTCAGCCTCCCAAAGTGCTGGGATTACAGGCTGGAGCCACTGCACCGGCTAGACCGATACACTTCTTATAGTTGATGACCCTGTGTTGACACATCATCATCATCCAAGCTCATCGCCCACACTGGATTCACTCTTGGTGGTGTACATCCTATTGGTTTAGACAAACATACTGATGTGTATTCACCATTATAAAAAAATGCAAAGTACTGGCACTGCCCTAAAAATTCTCTGCGTTCCACCTATTCATCCAGTCTTCCCCTGACAACTGCCCCAATGTGTGACTTCCCTTAACTTCTGGCAAACATTGACTTTTTTACTGTCTTCATGTTTTGCCTTTTCTAGAGTTTAGTTGGAAGCATACAGCATGTGGCCTTTTCAGATATTCTTCTTTTACTTAGTAACATGCATTTATGTTCCCGTTGTGTGTTTTCATGGCTAGATAATTCATTTGTAACTGCTGAGTAATATTCCACTACTCAGTTGTGAAGTACCACAGCTAATTTAACTATTCACCTACTGGAAGATGTTGGTTGCTTCCAAATTTTGGCAATGGTGAACAAAGATGCAATAAACATCTGTGCGCAGGTTTTTGTGTGGACATAAGTTTTTAACTCCTTTGGGTAAATACCAAGGAGCACAAAATGCTGTATCATACAGTAAGAGTATTTTTAGTTTTGTAAGAATCTACCAAACTATCCTTCAATGTATCTGCACCATTTTGCATTTTCACCAGCAATGAATGACAGTAGAGTTCCTGTTACTCCAAATTCTCCCCACCATTTGCCATTTTCAGCATTCTGGACTTTGGCCATTCTGATAGATACAGTGTTATACTAAACAGTTTTTGATCTACCTGAGCCATTGTGACTACTATGTCACAGGTTGTTTTATACATTTTGGTTTGTTAATTGGATGCTTGTAGGGTTGGACTTGGTTTATCTACCAAGGGAGTTGTTCCCATTAACAGTAATGGTCGTCTTTATCTCAAGTGAGGCTCTTTGTCGTATAATCTATTTTGTGTTTTATTTATATTGCTACTCCAACTTCCTTTCAGTATTTGCCTGAAATATTTTTTCTATTCTTTAATTTCCTACTATTTCTTAATTACATAATTTGAGCATGTCACCTTAAAATTGCATCTGGTTGGATTATACCGATATTTTACAGCTGAGACTCCCTTTCTTTTAGTTGTGAGTTTGTTAGTTAAATTTTTATTAATTATTCCCTTTACTCCTTTTCTATTGCTTGAGTGTAATAATGTTCTATATGTATTTTTAGTGGTTTCTTTACTTTTTTTCACAATGTCTAAAATTACTTGATATTTCTATCTACCTCTTATTTCTATGCTATGGTTTTATTAGATTTTAGTTTTACTTTGATTTTAGTAAAAGTTTTACTTTTACTTTTTACTTTGATTTTAGTTTTAATTTGATTTTAAATTTTCCAGATGTCTTCTGTTACTGTTAATAGCTGTGTAGATGTCCAACATGTTTGACAATTTATTCGCTTGCTGTTACATCTAGCCTTCCTTCTCCTCCTTTCTGTGAGTTCATTATAATTGTTAAAGAAATGTATCCTTTGGTGGTTGATCCACCAAGAGTTTATTGATGGCAGATTCTTCTGGTCTTTGCCCCCAAACCTACAAAATTGTCTTTGATATTTAATGTTAGTGTGGTTTCCACATGTAATTTTACTTTCTAACTTATTTTTCTTTAGTACCTAGAAAATCATGGTTCATTGACTTTTGGATCTGTTGTTCTCAATGAGGTATTTTCTATAAAAATTATTTCTTTATGAATAAATTGCTTTCCCCTAATTGCTTCAAGTATTATTTTTCTTTTTATATTTGGCACTTCTGTGTTTTAAGTGTGATTAAAAAAACCTCTAGTTTGGTGGACCTTCTCCACTTGAAAGATTTGCTGTTTTTTATTTTAAAAATAAAAATAAATTTGCTGTTTTTTATTTTTTATTTTTTTATTTTTTAAACTCTCAGTCATCATTTGAGGTATTTTAGGCCCTTCTTGCAGAATTTCCAAGAGATGTATTTTCTTTTTTAGGTTCCAATAGGTGTACCTTCTTTTTCTAATTTCTGTTTCAGTTATGCCTCTTTTTTGGTATTTCCTATTTTTTATTTCTCTGTAGCTTTTTGGGAGATTTATTGTAGAACTCTCTTGCAGTTCATTAATTTTATTTTCAAGTATATATCATTTGCATCTCTTGTATATTGAATACAATGATTTTCTCCTTTCTATGTATAACTTTGATTTTTAAAAATCAAAGAGCTCTTATTTTCTATTATCCTGTTCTTGTTATAGCTTGTTTCTTCTTTTTCTTATCCTTAATAATTTTAAACACCCTGATTTCAGAGTCTACTCTAGGACTTGGCATTAATTCTCTTTGTGCATTCAGCTGCTTCTCTCTTAAAGATCATTTTTTGTCCTCGTGGTTTTCACAAAAGCTTTTGAGCTTGTCTTCTTTAGAAGTTATTTATTTTTTCAGTTATTTATTTTTTCCTGTGGGAGTCCTGAGGCCTCAGGCTTTGGAAGTGTTCCTGTGGAATGGTTTTGCATTACTTCTGCTAAGGTTCTAGTGGTGTTACCTAGTTTACTTGTGAATTTCCTGGGGATTCCTTCTATGTAATGTGGAGCATGAACGTGGCCCCTTATCTTCATGTGGCCCAGGGGTGAGGTCAGCTGCTCTCAGGCAGCAGTCAGCAAACTACACTCAGGCCAAGTCTTGCCCAGGCTGTTTATCTAGGCATTTCCTGTGGCTACTTTGACACCACTGTGGCAAAGGTGAACAGTTGTGAAAGAGATTTATGTTTCACAAAGCTAAATATATTTACTATTTAGCACTTGGTGGAGGAAGTTTGGGGATCCTGTTCTAGGGTGGCTTCTGCCTTTTCATGGCTCTGGGCAAGTGGCAAGCCTCAGTATGGCTTTCTCAACTTTCAAACATTTAAGTCCCTATCAAGCACTGGACAGACTTGACTGGACCTGACTTTCTGCAGGATCCTTTGAGGGTATTAGGACCCAGAATTCTCTCTTCACATTGCAATAAGGTCCCAAGGCTTGCCCCTGAGTCCAAGGTACATGGGGCCTGCCATGGTACCAACACTGACCACCCTGCCCCTTAGGTCTCTTTATTTCTAGCTTCTGGTCATTTATTTTTCTTTAAAGTTTATTAATTTTTCCATTATATTTTGCCCTTTATTATAGACATTTGTAGAGAATAAGAAGTTCTTTTCACTTGTTACTAAACGAAATTCTCTATGTTAATTGTTTGTCCATAATCAGATTTTATTCTACTTTAGAAAGAGTTGCAGAAGTTCATGGATGTTACATTTGAGAAGATTCAAAATACAAACCAAGCTCTAAGTATGTTGAAGAAATTTGAAAGGTAAAAATTTGAAATAATTTTCCAAGTTCCATTTTCTAAAACTGAGGTAACTTGAACATAGTTTAGCTTTTATTATTATTATTATTACTGTTATTACTTCATATTCTAAAGGAAATAAAAGCCTCTCTTGGCAGCCTGAGTCATAAAGTCACCGTTTTGAGTTTTTCAGAGGATTAGGAGGATTAATTCTCTGAAGGATTAAGGATTTGCTTTATTTCTGCAAATAGAGAATACGCTTAGCTTTGAAGTACCTTCTGACTGCCTATAGTAATATGTTTAATGTTTAAGTAATTAAAAAAAAATTCTTCCCAAGTTAATAGTTTTGCCTACACTGTAAAGATTGATAGTATTTCAACTCTTTTAATATGTTACACAACTGTTTTATTCTTTCCCATTAGTATATATTTTAAAATAAAGGTTAATAAATAAGGTTAGTAGACATCTTCCCATTAATTCAAGCTTTTACTTTTTTGTATTTTAATCAGATTGAATATACCTAATCTTGGTATCGATGACAAATACCAGCTAATCCTGGAGAGCTATGGGGCTGACATTGATAGGATTTCAGAGCTCTATACAAAGCAGAAATATGACCCTCCTCTGGCTCGAGATCAGCCCCCCATTGCGGGGAAGATCCTGTGGGCCCGTCAACTCTTCCACAGGATCCAGCAACCCATGCAGCTTTTCCAGCAGCACCCAACAGTGCTGAGGACGGCTGAGGCCAAGCCTATAATCCGCAGTTACAACAGGATGGCCAAGGTCCTCCTGGAGTTTGAGGTCCTCTACCACAGGGCGTGGCTTCAACAAGTAAGCCCCTAGACTGATACTCATTAAGTGGTCTCTACTGGTAAAAGAGCTGGAATATTTGTCTAGCATTGGTAGGGATAGTCTTATAGAAAGCTGGATTTGTGGGTATTTTAGACATCACCTTGATTGACTCTAAGTCAAAGAGTGTAATATGCCTATGAAAGAAGAAAATTGTCTGTTTGGAAAGGATCACAAACCACGCATCAGAAGCCCATTTTTATTAAATTTATAAACTCCTTCATGGGAAAATCCTATTTCTTAGTTTCTCTACCCTACAGGTTAGGGTTTTCTTTCCTTTTAAAATTCAGTAAGACCTGAGTGTGTCTTAAACATCAGTATGTGTGTTAGACAAAGTCTTAAGTATATTTTTTTGGCAATCTTAGTGGTTAATCAAATTATACCCTACAGATATTTGTAGTGATGTGTCTTCGCCATATTGATTGTGTTTCTGGGTAACTGAAATCTGAGTTTCGGTGGGTTTGTGAAACTTTTAATAGGAAGAGTAACTGAGTAGGCATGAAGGTATCAGGTATCAGAGAGCTGAATGGTTCTTGAGAACTCACCACCACTGCTTGGTCCACTTCGCTGGCAAGTGTGAGTGTCATTAAGGAAATATTTTATCAAATTGACTGTTCATGATCACTACCAAGAACCTGAAGGTTATTTCTGAAAGAGAATTTAGGATAAGAGCAACCAGTCCCATTGCCTTTAATTCAGGAAGCTCAGGTCCTGGCAAGAATACCTAGCAACCTTGATGCCCAGGAATGGCTAAGTGAGGTGCTCTCCGTGTTCACTGAACTTTCTGAAGGTAATGATGCTGACTTCTTCCCACAGATCAGAGAAGTTCACAGAGGTCTTGAGGCTTCTTTGTTGGTGAAGGCTCCAGGCACCGGGGAATTGTTTGTAAATTTTGATCCTCATATATTAGTCTTATTTAGAGAAACAGAATGCATGTCACAGATGGGCCTGGAAGTGTCACCATTTGCAGCAGCCCTCTTCCGGAAACGGGATATATACAAAAAGAACTTCAGTAACATGAAGGTATAGTACTTTTAATTTTCCCTCTTCCTGGATAGTTGTGGAATACATTTTTAAAAATTGAGTGGTGCCAGGTGCGGTGGTGCATGCCTATAATCCCAGCACTTAGGGAGGCTGAGGCAGGAGAATCGCGAGTTCAAAGCCAGCCTCAGCAATGGCGAGGCGCTAAGCAACTCAGTGAGACCCTGTTTCTACATAAAACACAAAATAGGGCTGGGGATGTGGCTCAGTGGTCGAGTGCCCTGAGTTCAATCCTCAGTAACCCCCCCCAAACAATTGGGTGGTGTGTCATGTTGGAGGTGGAAAATGACCAGAAAGGGTAGAGTATAGTGAGTGGGAGCAGTGACAAAGGATGAACCTGCAGAGCTGGATGGAGCCAGGACATTGCGGATCTTGTATCAAAATTTATTTTGAGTGTACTAGAAGAATCATTGAAAGAAGCTGAGCTGGAGAAGAAGGCCTGATTTCATTTGTAATAAAAGTCATCTTTGCTACTGGATGGAAAGTAGACCTGGAGAGGAAGCAGGAATGTCAATGGGAAGCCAGTTTCTGGACTGTAGCACAGGTCCAGCATGGAGAAGATGGTGGCTTGAGCTAGAATCCCAGTAGAATTGATCAGAAATCGGGGAGTTATGTCAACAGGCAAGGTAAGAGGGAACTCAAGGATAGTTGAGGTAGGGACTACCATGTATGTATAGGTTACATTCTACATAACTGCAGTGGCCCTGATTGTAAGTACTATTTATAAAGATGGCAAGACTTGAGCTAATTTACTTTGGAAAGTAGATGGGATTCAGTGGTCCCCATCCTAATCACAAGATTGTTTTTACACATCAAGGGGAGGTGTCATCCATGCAATTAGATATGACAGGCTGGAGTCCAGTGGAGCAGCCAAAGTAGAGTGGAGGTTCTACCTGGGCTTTGGGAGGTAGAGAATATAGTTGCTATTTAATGACATTGTTCTGGATAGAATTCTTAGAGAGAGAGAGTATAGACAGGGAAGAACACAAGGCCATGGACCAAACAGTGGCTCCAACCTTAACACATCTGGTAGAAGAGGTAAAATAAGCAAGAAGTGGACTTTGAAGTGGGATGAAAACAAGTGTCAAGGAAACCAGGGGTCAGAATAACCTCATGAGGGAGGGACAGGTCAGCAATGTCCTGTCCAAAGACGAGAAAGACCAAGGTGAGAGATGTAGCCACGCTATGGGAACATTCACGCGGACACTGCACTCAACAGATCGTAATGGTTGACACTGCCTGATAACACAAGGGCCACACATTTGCTTTGCATCTTAAGCCATTTTCATGTTCACAGTTTCATTTGATTGTTCCTATCACCACATTAGGTAGGTGTGACATTACACAGTTACTTCACTTGATAGGTGACCAAACTGGGCTCAGAGAAATTAAATGACTTAGCTAAGGTTTCATAGGTAAGTGAGAGAACTAGGACCAGAACCCAAAACACACTACTTCATGTTATACCAAAGTTTCATCATGTCAGATTAGGCCCCAACTTCCTTAACAAGACTCCTAAAGCACAAGAAATAAAATCAAGAATCAATGAATGGGATGGATTCAAACTAAAAAGCTTCTTCTCAGCAAAAGAAATAATCAATGTGGTGAAGAGAAAGCCTGTAGGATGGGAGCAAATTTTTACAATACACACATTAGATAGAGGATATATCCAGGATATATAAAGAACTCAAAAAATTTAACACCTAAAAAACAAACAACCCAATCAATAAATGGGCTAAGGAACTGAACAGACACTTCTCAGAAGATATACAATTGATCAACAAATATAAGAAAAAATATTCAACACCTCTAGTAATTAGAGAAATGCAAATCAAAACTACTCTAAAATTTTATCTCACTCCAGTCAGAATGGCAATTATCAAGAATACAAGCAACAATATGTGTTGGCGAGGATGTGGGGGGAAAGGCATGCTCATACATTGCTGGTGGGACCGCGAATTGGTGCAACCAATCTGGAAAATACTATGGAGATTCCTTAAAAACTTGGAATGTAACCACCCTTTGACCCAGCTATCCCACTCCTTGGTCTATACCCAAAGGACTTAAAAGCAGCATACTACAGTGACGCAGCCACTTCAATGTTTATAGCAGCTCAATTCACAATAGCTGAACTGTGGAAGCAACCTCGATGCCCTTCAATAAATGAATGGATAAAGAAACTGTGGTATATATACACAATGGAATATTAATCAGCCATAAAAGAATAAAATTATGGCATTTGCAGGTAAATGGATGGAGTTGAAGAATATCATGCTAAGTGAAGTAATTCAGTCCTCAAAAACCAAAGGCTGAATGTTCTCTCTGATAAGTGGATGCCAATCAATAATGGGGAGGTGGTGGCATGGGATGAGTGGAGGAACTTTAGATTGGGCAAAGGAGAGGGAGAGAAGAGGAGGGAGCATGGGGATGGGAAAGATGGTGGAATGAGATGGACATCGTTACCCTAGGTACATGTATGAGTGAATGAATGGTGTGACCCTACTTCGTGTACAACCAGAGAAGGGAAAAATTGTACTCCATTTGTGTAAATGAATCAAAGAGCATTCTGCTGTCATGTATAACTGATTCGAACAAATAAAAAACAGATCAGTATCAGCAGTGGACAGACCTTCCTCAGGTGTGGATTCATGAAGTACTAGTCGGCATGTTGAACTTTCCTTATAAATTCCTCTTGGTGTGTTAGGAAATCATTTTGCCATTCTACATATTTACAATGAAAGTATTTTTATGAAGAAATCATATTTTTTATGAGTATAAAAGCACCCATGAGGGCTGGGATTGTGGCTCAGCGGTAGAGCGCTTGCCTCGCATGTGTGAGGCACTGGGTTCGATCCTCAGCACCACATACAAAATACATAAATAAATAAATAAAAGTTAAAAAAAAAAAAGCACCCATGATGATTTTGTCTACAAAGGAGTTGTTTTGGTAACACACAACCCCTAAATGTGGTGCCTTTTAACAAACACTTCATTTTATTTCAAGAATTGTTGGCTAAAGTGCTTCAGCAGGGCTGGGATGATTATGCACTGGAAATGGCTCCATGGACTTGCAGCAGGGAGATGCGGCTAGTAGGGTTTCTTCCACACCAACTTGGGGCCAAGTGCTGCTGTGAATGAGGAGGCCAGGGGGTCCTCAGAGTTTCCTGATTCTCACATTCTTATGTGTCCTGTTGGGCTCCATAAGTCCACTCAGATTCCAGGGACGGTAGAGGCATAGACCCAACTTCATCAGAGGAGGAGGACGGACCAAGAATGTTCTAAAGCCAACACAGTTGTAAGTGAAATTTGAACAATTATCATCTGGTGGACATTTATTACATCTTGGAAGTTGAAAGAGTTAAAGGTTTCTGCTCAACATGAGTAGTTGGTAAGAGTGGATTTATTGGTATATTTGGGGGACTCTCTAAAGTCCCCCACAATTGCAGAGTTATTGTGCTAAATACTTAACAGAGTTTTCAGGCTTCTGCTGATATGCCAGAGTAGCTGAGAGCTTTTCTTCCTCGACTCCTTGGAAGACAGTGGAAGCTAGAAAGAGATGAGCTAGTACTGGTTGAGGGTTCACAGTAGATTCTGAAGCCAATTTCATCTGGATCCAAACCATTATTTGTGGGTAAATTACTTTACTTTCTAAACCTCAGTTTCTCATTTGTAAAATGGATGAATAATTCCTCCTGGGGTTAAAGGATTAGAGATGAGAAATGGAGGACCTGCCTGAGGCAGATGCTAAGGATTGTTTCCCAGATAGAATAAGTGGTAGACGCTGAACCAAAGGTAAGCAGTGGATGAAAGCTTTAGGAAATATATGAGTAGCTACTAATAGAATAATCGAATTTAGGATTTTTAAAATGGCTTTCATGGAAATTGAAAAGGGAATTATAGAAATCATAGAAACGTATCATATGAAGAAAGGCTTACATAGCCCATTTGGGAAATGCTGGGTTTAACAAAATTCTCAAAGCCCCCCAGTACTTCTTCTTCTTTATTTTTTTTGGTACTAGGGATTGAACTCAGGGGCACTCAACCACTGAGCCACATCCCCAGTCCTACTTTGTATTTTATGTAGAGACAGGGTTTTATTGAGTTGCTTAGCTCCTCGCCTTTGCTGAGGCTGGCTTTGAACTCGCAATTCTCCTGTCTCAGCCTCCCAAAGTGCAGGGATTACAGGCGTGCACCACTGCACCCGGCCCCCCCAGTACTTCTTATACCCTGATGGCAGGTTTCTCAGGACAACTAACATTAATTATGGCTGTTCAGAAGGGGAGACATTGTATATTGTGTTTTTCAAACTTACCCATGCAGGGATCATTTTTATTATAGAATGTCTTGGGCTTAGAACTTCAAGGAAAACATTTTAGGAAACATTGATCTAATATCAAGGTCATGCCAATGTTTACATTGCAAATGTGGATTTAAAAATAATTCTGTTATGTTTGATAACATGTATTAAAATGCAACTTTTGAGAAAAATTAAAAAAAAATAATTGTACTTAAGAAGCACGTTAAAGTCACTTTTTCATTTTAATGGTTATTAATGTTGACATTATCCTGAAATCTAGGCTAGAAATACTATTAGGCTTATTTAAAAACGGTAACATGGAAAAAATATGTATGTCCACTATGTTGACATAATTCAACATAATATAACAGGTAATAACCAATTGATTAATAAGAGAAATATTGATCCATTATCTCCTATGTTCCAGTTACCATGTTAGACACATTGACAAAGCAGATAAAATTCTTGTCCCACTGTATTATACAGATACCCTTGGACTTACATGGGGTTATGTCTCAATAAACGCATCATACATTGAGAATATCTGAAGTGGAGAATGATTGAACACACCTATTGAACATTGTAGCCGAGCTACTTTAAATGTACTCAGCACACTTAAATTAGCCCACAGCTGGGCAAAACCACCTAACACAAAACCTGTTTTAAACAAAGTCAAGAATGAATCAAATCTCAAGAACGAATCATAATGAACATCACTGGCCCAGGAAAAGATCAAAATTCAAAAATCCCAAGTATGGTTTCCACCAAACATCTTTCATTTGCACACCTGTGTAAGTTGGGGACTGCTTGCATTTTATTTGCCTAATTCAGAAAGTGAAAGTTAAAAGTTAGTGAATTACTTAGTGTATTGGTATAAAGTGATAGGTGCTATGGAAAAAATAGAGCAGGGCAGAGAGTGTATGAGTGGCTTTTGGTGGTGGTTTAGTCTTACGTAGCTTGTCCAGATAGGCCTAATTGACAAAGTGCTTTGAGAAATTATTTGAAGAAGGTGCAGAGGTCCTGAGGCTAAGGATCGAGAAGGGAGACAGTAGGGCAGGAGCAGGGAAGAGAGGGGAGAGTGGCTGAAGATGAGATAGGCAAGGGGAACAAGATTAGGCAGATCTTCTCAGACTAAGGACCTCTCCAAGTCTTTGTATGAGGACATAGAGCCCTGAATTAGGTGGGAGCATCTAGTCATGTAAGCAGAGGGGTAACATGATCTGACAGTGTTTTAAGGGTTCACTCCTGCAGCTAAAAAGAGCCTAGATTCTCAGAGTCATGGGTGGAAGCAGGGCAAGAATGGTGGAACATTCTAATAATTCAGGGGAGTGTCAGGGATGGAGGATATAGTAAACCGATCAGATCTTCTTGAGTGTGGTCCAAACAGGAGAACCGGATGGATTGTAAGTGGTGGTGGGGAAAGAGAGGAATTAAGGCTGACTGGATTTTGGCCAGTGGACAGAAAGGATGGGGTTGCTGTCACATGAGTTGGAGAATGCCATGGGCAGAGAAGGGTTTGGGGGAAGAACTGACATTTGGACCTGTGAGGTTTGCAGATGTCTGCTAGATATGAAGAGGAGAGACTGTGTAGGCTCTTGCTCTCTATGAATCTAAACCTAGGAGCGAGCTCGACACTGAGGATGTACCTTTGTCTTTGACGTTCACATGATATTAAAGCCTAGTTATGGTTTAGATGTGGTGTCCCCCAAAAGCTCACGTGTGAGACAATACAAGAAGGTTTGGAGGAGAAATGATTGGGTCATGCTTTAACCTAATCAGCGAATTAATACCTGATCGAGTTAACTGAGTGGTAACTGGAGGCAGGTGGGATGTGGCTGGAGCGAAGTTATTCACTGGTGTGTGACTACGGGATATATACTCTGGAGAGTGGAGTCTCTCTCTCTCTGCTTCCTGGTCAACATGTTATCTGCTTCCCTCTGCCACACTCTTCTGCCATGAGCCCCAAGTAATGAAGTCTACTGTCTATGGATTGAGACCTCTGAAACTGGGATCCCCTAAATAAACTTTTCCTCCCCTATAGTTGTTCTGGTCAGGTCTTTTAGTCAAAGCAGCGGAAAAGCTGACTAAAACAAGCTGTAACATTTGTTGACATAACACTGGTTCCTGACTTTCCTCGTGTGCTTTGGGTCTTGCATGAGATTTGGCCTAGAGTCCCAGCAATGGGCTCCCATGACCCAGACACTTTTGATGATGGATGTGGTCCATAGGAGATGCTCAGAGAAGCAGGATGCACATTGTACCAGTGTACACAATTGAATGAAGGAGCCTAGTGGTGTGCAGGCTAAGATGCTGTTATCATGACCTGACATGGTTTGGAAAAATTCCTAGACCTGAAAACTTTTCTTCCCTTTTAGTCTGGGTAGGAGCTGAAAAATTCTGCTTCTTAAATTCTTCATCCTTGGTTGTAATTTATTGAATTAGAAATTTGTGATTTATATAGAGAGTCTTTGTTTTCTCTTCTTATTTTGTTTTTACCATTCACTGTGCCAGACTGTTAGAGCCCCCAGTTTGACTCTAACTAGAACTAAGCATTTTATATCACATGATTTTAAAGGTGAGATGTTACTTGATAATTTAAACCCATTTTATTGCAGATGATGCTGGCTGAATACCAGAGAGTGAGGTCAAAAATGCCTCCCATCATTGAGCAACTGATGACCCCCCATTTGGCTAAAGTGGACACAGCTCTCCAGCCAGGCTTGGCTGCACTGACCTGGACATCACTGAATATTGAGGCATATTTAGAAAATGCTTTTACAAAGATCAGTAAGTCTGTCTAAATGGTTACTATTTCTCAGTTTTGAAGGCTTAATTCTTAGTATCTGTTGTAAAATTTCTTATCAATGTGATGATGTAAATAAGTAAATGAGAATTACCCACAAGCTGTTCCATGAGGAATTGTTCCAAGGTATATGCTTTCAGTAATCTACTGAAAACTGTGAATATTCAGTACTATATTCCCAGAGATAACCACAAATTTTCATTTCTCTTTACTCTTGGACATTTGAATTTAAAGGATCTTTAGTCTTTTAACTTGTGATATTAATTGGTTAGTGTTTTTTTAAACCTTGATTTGAAAGATGTGGAGGTTAGTATGGAATAGAGAGAGCTGAAGAATAGGACCCTGTAAATAGGAAAAGTTGAAGCAAACATCATTTTTCCTTAATGAGGGATATAATAATTTTAAGAATGTAGGCGAGGTGGTATATTCCATAAATACAATTCCCCAGAATGTGTACAGGTATGTTGCAAAGGTGGAGTCTGGGCTCAAATGTGTCTGGGAAACCCACCTTAGTAGTTGGACGGGTTTCTTCTCTAGAGGACTTTGCAGAACCTTTGATATGCATGCCCACTTGGTCTCCAAGGGTGAGCTCTTTCATGGGTGTTTTCCAAAGTTTTTTGTCTCCTAGGAGAACATCTGAACCCCTTGCACTCCTGGGGTAGGCAGGGAATCTAGTCTGGGTCGTGGTAATCAAAGGTTTTTTTCTCAAAGACTTTCCAGTTTCCAGTTCTACCCAATGTCATCTGCCTCTACTTCTGCATGGCCCAATTCTGCCCACTTTTTAAAGCTCAGAGGAAGTCTCACCCAGGAAGCCCATTCCACCCCACGTGACCACTTCCTCCTGGCATCTCTGTTGCATTGACATTGGAGACCAGGGGCTCTGTATTTCAGCTCTCTTTAACAGTTTAGTCCAATTTCATCTTTCTGCCAAAACTGACTGCAAAGGGCTTAAAAAGCAAGTGGTCTGTCCAGCTTCTGCTGTACTGCTGTCAGTTGGGTGCAGTGGACACCCACACATGCACATATCCCTCATTGCAGGAGACTGAGTCCATTTCCATTTCCTTACCTCCCTAACCCCATTCTCTCTCTGCCATCCCTCACCTCGTTTTTGGGTCATCTCTTTCTTGGTGTCCCTTCTAGGTACCTCTTGTGGTGCTTCTTTTTCTTCTTTTCCCTCTTTTTCTTCCTTAGTTCTTTCTCTTGGTCTGATGCTTGTGACTGATGAGGTAGAGCCTAGCTTATTTATAACCTGTGTTGTCAAGAGCTTGTCTTATCTGTAGGTTTTCACTGCACCTTCCGAATGCCTTTGGGCTCAATAGTGTCTAGTTATTTAATTTACCAGGTGTTGTACACTCGAGAATAGTCAATGAGTACCTGGTTGGGGACAGTGAGCAGAGTGAGGACTTATTGCTGCATCACCTCTCCCTTTTGTTCTGCTTGACAGATTGGGAATTGGATTCAAAGACAAATTTTTAAAAAAATTTTAATTTGTACTTTTTAGATAAGCATGACAATAGAATGTATTTTGGCACATTATGCATACATGGATTATAACTTATTCTAATTAGGATCCTATTGTTGTGGTTGTACATGATGCAAAGTTATCCTGGTTGTGTATTCAAATACAAGGCTAGGAAAGTTATGTCCGATGAATTCTACTGCCCTTCCTATTCCCTTCCCCGCTCCCTTCCCTTCATTCCCCTTTGTCTAATCCAGTGAGCTTCTACTCTTCCCCTCCCTACCCTCCTTTGTTGTGGGTTAGCATCCATATATCAGAGAGAACATTGGTTTTGAGCCTTTGGTTTTTTGGGACTGGCTTATTTCATTCAGCAAGATATTTTTGTTTCATCCATTTACTGGAAAACACCATAATTTCATTCTTTTTTATGACTCAGTATTGTGTATATATATTCAATATATTGGCTATTGTGAATTGAGCTGCTATGAACATTAATGTGGCCGAGTCACTGTAGTATGCTGATTTTAAGTCCTTTGCATATATATCGAGGAATGGGATAAGTGGATCAAATGGTGGATCTATTTCAAGTTTTCTGAGGAATCACCATACTGCTTTCCAGAGTGGTTGTACCAATTTGCAGTTCCACCAGCAATGTTGGTGCATCCTCACCAACATTTATGACTGGAGTAAGATGGATTCTCAGTGTAGTTTTAGTTTGCACTTCTCTAGTTGCTAGAGATGTTGAATATTATTTCATGTATTTGTTGACCAATTGTATGTCTTCTGTGAAGTGTGCTCAGTTCCTTTGCCCACTAATTGATTGGGTTATTTATTTATTTATTTTTGGTGTTAAGTTTTTTGAGTTCTTTGCATATCCTGGAGATTAATGCTTTATCTGAGGTACAGATGGTAAAGATTTTTTCTCCTATTCTGTAGGCTCTCTGTTCATGTTCTTGATTATTTCTTTTGCTGTGATGAAGCTTTTTAGTTTAATACCATCCCATTTATGGATTCTTGATTTTACTTCTTGCATTTTAGGTATCTTATTGAGGAAGTTGGCTCCTAAGCTGACATAATGAAGAGTTGGATCTACTTTTTCTTCTAGTAGATGCAGGATCTGTGGTCTAATGTTTAGGTCCTTGATCTACTTTGAGTTAAGTTTTGTGCAAGGTGAGAGATAAGGGTTCAAATTGTACTACATATGGGTTTCCACTTTTCCCAGTACCATTTGTTGAAGAGGCTATCTTTCCTCCAAGGTTTGTTCATAGTGCCTTTGTCTAGTATGAGGAAACTATTTTTATGGGTATGTCTCTGTATCTTCTGTTCCATTGATGATAATGTCTGTTTTTGTGCCAATACCATGCTGTTCTTTTTACTCCAGCTCTGTGGTATAGTGTAAGGTCTTGTATTGTGATACTGCTTCACTTTTCTTGTTGAGGATTGCTTTGTCTATTCTGGGTCTCTTATTTTTCTAAATGAATTTCATGAGTGGTTTTTTATTTCTATGAAGGACATCACTAGAATTTTAATAGAAATTGCATTCAATCTGTATAGTGCTTTTGGTAGTATGGCCATTTTGACAATATTAATTTTGCCTATCTAAGAACATGGGAGATCTTTCCATTTTCCAAGGTTGTGTTCTATTTCTTTCTTTAGTGTTCTGTAGTTTCTATTGTAGAGGTCTTTCACCATTTTGTTAGATTGATTCTCAAGTTTTTTTTTTTTTTGAGGCTAATGGGGTAATTTTCCTGACTTTTCTTTCAGCTGATATGTCATTGGTGTATAGGAATGCAATTGATTTATTTGTGTTGATTTTATACCCTACTACTTTGCTGAATTTGTTTATGAGTTCTAGAAGCTTTCTGGTGGAGATTTTTGGGATCTTCTAGATATAGAATCATATTGTTGGCAAAGAGGGATAGTTTGAGCTCTTCTTTTCCTATTCTTGTCCCTTTTATTTCTTTTGTCTAATTGCTCTGGCTATGGTTTAAAGGACTATGTTTAAAAGGAGTGGTGAAAGAGGACATCCCTGTCTTGTTCCAGTTTTTAGAGGGATGCTTTAAATTTTTCTCCATTTAGAATGATGTTGGCCTTGGGTTTAGCATATGTAGCTTTTACAATGTTGAAAAATGTTGAGGTGTCTTCCCACTATCCCTAATTTTTCTAGTGTTTTGAGCATGAATGGATAGATGATTTTTTCAAATGCTTTTTCTACCTCTATTGAGATAATCATGTGATTCTTGCCTATTGATGTGAATTATGTTTATTGATTTCTGTATGTTGAACCAACCTTGCATCCCTGAGTTGAACCCCACTTTATTATGGTACCCTATCTTTTTAATATTTTTTAAATGCAATTTGCCAGCATTTTATTGAGAATTTTTGCATCTGTGTTCATCATGGATATTAGTCTAAAATTTTCTTTCCTTGATTTGTCTTTGTTTGGTTTTAGTATCAGGATGATACTAGCTTCTCAGAATGAGTTTGGAAGGGTTCCCTTGTTTTCTATTTCATGGAATAATTTGAGGAGTATTGGTGTAAGTTATTCTTTGAATGTCTTGTAGTACTTGGCTGAGAATTCATCTGATCCTGGGCTTTTCTTAGTTGGTAGGCTTTCGATGACATCTTTAATTTAATTGCTTCATCACTTGAAATTGATTGAAACTGATCTGTTTAAATTTTCTATGTCCTATTGATTAATTTTGTGTAGATCATATGTTGCTAGAAATTTGTTATATCTTCATGATTTTCTATTTTATTGGAGTATATAGATTTTCAAAGTACCTTCTGCTTATTATCTGTATTTCAGTGGTGTCCATGATATTTCCTTTTTCATCACAAGTTTTAGTAATTTGAGTTCTCTCTTTCTAAAGAAAAAAAATTATCAGTTTTATTTTTTTGAAAGAACCAGCTTTTTGTTTTGTCAATTTTTTTTGAAATTTTGTTTCAATTTCAAATTGGAACAAGCTCCCGAGGTAGGCTTTTATGTCCTCTCTAGAGAATGTGAAGATTAGATGGCTAGCAATTTGGATGTTTTATTAGAATGTTAGCTAGAGACAAAGGGATAGTTTCTAAAGAAACTCTTCTTAGTTCTCATATTTTGTTTTCTTTTTACAATTTAAATAAAGAGACTAAAGCAGAACTGGATTAAATTTCTTTGGGACACAAACTATTTTAAATCTCAAGAACAGTTGGATTCCTTGTAGGGTAAGTGAGCCAACCCTTCTACTTACAGATGGTCACCTGTATCATGTGTGGTATTTTTAAAGAGTTTTGGCCATTTTCAAAATAACAATCCGAACTTCTATAGACTTGATTTTGTGTATTCTAAGCATAATTTTTTTTAAATTGATGTTGTAACAAGTTTTCACAAAGTTAGTGGCATAAAATAATGAAATCATGGAGGTCAGAAATCCAAAGTGAGTTCTATGGGGCTAAAATCAACTGCCAGCAGGAAGACTCTTTTCCTTAGCCTTTCCTAGCAGTCAGAGGCTGTATGCATATGCTGCCTCATGGTCACTCCATCTTCAAATCTAACAGCACAACATCTTCAAATCTCTCTCTCTCTCTGCCCCTCTGCTTCCATGGTGATATTATTTGTCTGGCTCTGACCTTCCTGCCTTCCTCTTACAAGGACCCTATGTCTGCATTGGTATTATCTGGATAATTCAGGACAATCTTCACATTTCAATATCCTTAACATATCTGCAGAGTTCTTTTTGTCATATAAGGTAACATTCCCAGTGAATTAGGATGTGAAAATCCTTGTAGGACCTTTTTAAAACTTGCCATAAATGTCCTTAAAGACGCTTTAAAGAATCTGTCAGGTAGAAATAGTAAAGAATTTTACTGAGCATGGTTGCTGAAATACAAGTGTTAGCTCTCCTTTTGTAGTCGAGAAAATGACCAGAAAGAACTGGTTGGTATCTTGAAGAAATGTATGTAACATTGTCTTTTTTAAAAAAATTCATTTATTTATTTATTAGGTATACATGATAGCAGAATGCATTTTGATTCATTGTGCACAGATGGAGAACAACATTTCTCTGGTTGTACGTGATGTAGAATCACATCATATATGCAGTCATACATAAAGCTAGGGCCATGATGTCCATCTCAGTCTACCATCTTTACTGTCCCCATGCCCCCTTTACCCTCCCCTTTGACCAGAGTTCTTCCATTCTTCCCATGTCCCTTCCCCTATTATGGATCAGCATCACTTATCAGAGAGAACATTCAGCATTTGGTTTTTTGGGATTAGCTTACTTTACTTAGCATGATATTCTCTAACTCCATCCATTTCCCTGCAAATGCCATAATTTTATTCTCTTTTATTGCTGAGTAATATTCCATTGTGTATATATATATCAGTTTCTTTATGCATTCATCTTTGGAAGGGCATCTAGGTTGGTTCCACAGTTTAGCTATTGTAACATTGTCTTTTCTTTGTTCAATTTCAACTTCATTTCCTAGAGAAAGTAGTATTGGAACAAGAGAAATTTGATTATATGGCATCGTTGAAAAATGTATTACCCCTTAGCTGGATATTCATTAGCCATCCTTCCTTCTTTTGATGTGGAATTGTTAGCTTTTTTCAGAGTTGCCCTTTAATCCTCAGAACTTAGTGTTTAATATTACCTCAGCAAAACTAAAAAAGTATGCCTTATGATAGTAACATGAAAAAAAATAGAAGAATTTCACTTCAAAGATACTGTTTTGAAAACCTCTCCTGGAGTAGGTACTGGGATAAATGTTAACAATGTAAGGATGAAGAAATGGATTCCAAATGGAGTTAGCCTATGAGCAGACCATGCGACACACTCAGAGCTGACAGGAGGCTCAGCGGCAGTGGTGGTACAGGAGGAGGGGAGGCCCCACCCACACAGGTCCACGGAAAGCCTGCTGGGGAGAGGAAGCAGAGCCAGGCTGGGAAAGCGGGAAGCAGCTCAGCAAGGACCATGGAGAAGGCCAAGTGTGCAACTGTGGAGTGGCCCAGGGACATACGGAAACTGAGCAGCATTAGTCCTGCCTGTGCTGTTGGCCTGTATTCGTGTGTGTGAGTGAGTGTGTGTGTGTGTAACAAAATGCTTTTCTTCATCTCCTTCGTGTGCTTTTGTTTTTCCAAAGAGGACCTGGAGCTGCTGCTTGACCGAGTCAACGATTTGATTGAGTTCCGAATTGACGCCAGGCTAGAAGAAATGAGTGGCACCCTGCTTTGTCAACTCCCCCAGGAGGAGCCGCTTACCTGTGAAGAGTTTCTCCAAATGACAAAGGTTATTAGAAAATTGATATCTTTTACTAAAAAAAAATTTCTTGCAATTTGCTTTTTTATAAAGGGCATTTTTTTGAAGCATAAATTAGATTTTTCCCTTCTACTTGTGATTGCTTTGTGATAGATGTAATTCAAACATGGAAACTTCTGACAATAATTTGGAAATGAAGAGAAATGTATCTAAGCAGCCGCTTAGACACAAGGACAAAAATCACCTCTTTTCACATCAGTAGGAGGGAAATTGCCATAGAACACATTTCTAAGTTTTCCATAGTTTATGAAGAGTAGAGCTACTGTGTAGAAGAGCTTCTCATAACCTAGGAGTTATTAATAAAACAGTTGTTTTGAGCAACTTCTGAGCAGAGTTTCTTCCTTGTACTGGTAAGTGGAGCAGTATTCCCAAACTGGTGTTCCATGGCACAGAATTCTGGAGCCATTTCTAGGAAACCTGGGAGAGGCAGGTTGAGCTGTCTTTATCAGCTAGGCAACAGGGGAACCCTTGCCAAATCTGCGCTCCCAGGTGCTAGCTAGGGGCCCACCTTGAAAGCAGCCTTTCCAAGGACAGCAATCTCAGGCCTCTGTGTAAACCCCTTTTTGCATGTATAGAAATCTTCAGTTTATATTAATGATCATATGTAACTGAAATGTAACATCTGCATTTTAGATATTTGTGGTTCCTTTTGTCACTCACTGTGGGTACATTTGACACCTGCCTGTCCCTCCTGCTCTTTTTTTGTTCTCTTCCCATCTGAAAAGAAACTCTTGGCTCCACTGTTTATAAAAATAAAAATTTTCAAAAAATTCCAAGGCAAATTTTAGAATATTTTAAAAATGGAAAGCTTGGGATTCTCATCAGTTAATACCACCATTGTTATAATTGCCATGTGTTTTATGCCTCTTAAAGTTGTCCCTACTGTACATACAGCAGGTTTTGCATACTGCTTTTTTCTTTCCCAGTTAACGTTTCTTCACAAAATATTCTGTGTTGCTATCTGGCTTTCATAGGCACCATTTTAAAGATGGCTTTGGAATATTTTATTGGGTTGATGTACTACAATTTATTTGCCAGGTTCTTATTGCTGGACGTTAAATGGCTTCCAAGGTTTTTCTATTTTTCCAAGAGCTACAATAAATATATTTATGTGTCATGTTTTTCCTCTTCAGAATTATTTCCTCTCTCAAAATAAGATTATGGTGTCAAAGAGTATGGCTTTACTTGATAGTTCTTGATATTCACAGCCAAATTGCCTTTTGAAAAGGATGTTATCAACTTTATAATGGTGCGGGCAGTGCACAAGTACCAGTCTCACCACCCCCAATGAACACTTTTTTATTGTGTCTTTCTCGTTTTAGTTTAAGTAACAAAATCATGTAACAAATTAATTTACATTTCCAGTCACCAATGAAAGTGAATGCTTTTTGTTGAATTTATTTTATTTTATTTTTTTTTCACTTTTCACAATCTATTTATTTGTTCCATTATTTCTGGAGCATCTGTGCTAACCAATGCTGGGACACAGCAGTAAATAAAACATGAAATCCCAGTCATGGTGGAGCCCACTTTTCAAGTGGAGGATACAGAAAAACAAACAAACAAACAAAAAGCTAACAAACAAACATGTCAGCTAGTGATAAATTCAATGGATAACAATTAAGAGGGCAATGGAGAAAAGCAGTCCCTGACTCAGAGTTGTGATTTTATGCTGATGGCCTGGGATGACATCTGTGGCTACGTTTGAAGTGAAGAAGCAAGGAAGGGAGCCATGCGAATATCTCTGGGGAAGAGCAATCCAGGCAGAGGACTGAGCAAGGGCAGAGGCCCTGAGGCAGCAATATGTTGTTCTGGCAGCTGGAGGGAGGTGTTGAGATGAAGTGCATGGAGTGTGTTGATATGCTGGGGCAGAAAGTCAAGCAGAGGGGGAGAAAGATGGTTGGTAGGCTTGGTCCCTGGGAAAGCGAGGTAGGCAGTGACTCAGAACTGAGCGTGTGAGATTACTCTTGAATAGGAGGAGAACCACTGCATTCACTCAAACAGGAGGAAATGATGGAGGCTGGTTTGTCTTCCAGGTGAGGCCATGGGGTGGGGAGTTGGGTGAGTGTCCCCGCCATTTGCTTTTGGTGGGAGTGGTGCACAAAGGTGGTATAACGACAGGAGGTCACCGCTGTTGTGGAGCTGGGTAGGGGAAGTGGCTGTGGCCATGTGGTGCGATTCCTGAGTAGCCCTGGGGGACGGTTGGGTCTGGGGGCTGTGAGTTCCCGGCGGCAAGCCTCTGCATTGCGATGATGCGTGTGTGGGCAGGTGGAAGTGAGGCCTCTCCTGGGAGGGCCGCCGAGGGCTGAGGGAGTGATGGACAAAAGAATTGCTGAAGTGAGGAACTAGGTCATTAGAAGGCGTGACCTGGGGTGAGGGTGAATAGAGCTGGGGAGAACTTGGGGACTGGAGGGCTCCTGGTCTGCCAAGGCCGACGTATCATGGGGATGAGGAGATGCTGGAGCCCCACATGGATTAATCAAGGCGGAGATGAGTCAGGTTTGGTAACAGATCCTTCTGGTGGGTTTCAATGTTCTGGTGTCACCATGGAGGTGAGTGGTTGAGGTGGGGAGAGTGGAGGCAGTGGCTTTGGTTTGTTTTCTTTGATACAGGGGGCATTTTATTTTATTTTATTTTTTAAAAATATTTTTTAGTTGTAGATGGACACAATATCTTTATTTTATTTATTTTTATGTGGTGCTGAAGATCAAACCCAGGGCCTCACGCATGCCCATACAGGGGGCATTTTAATGAACCTATTGCTGCTTGGTCCTCATTCTGTTTATACACTGCTTTATTAATTTCTATGCTGTTTACATCATTTTTATAATCACGTCCTCTCAGAGAGAAAGAATTAAGGCATTTCCACAAGGCTGTTAGGACTACACCAGGCTTTGAGAGCGCCTTGGTTCTGTTTTCCAGAACCATCAAGGCGTTTCGTGGTTTCAAATGTGTGTTCGGTTACCGAGGCGTCTGAAAGGACTGTGGGAAGGTCACTGAGGATTTCCTGGAGAGCTGGCTTGGAGAGCGAGAGATCACATCAGGGCCCGTGTGGGATTCCCTCCAAGGCATTCAGAGGACTGAAGATGCAGGCTTTGGAAAATCTTAACAATCTCTCAGGGAATGAGGAGCTAATTTACACAGAGTGGCCAGCTTGACTGATACTTGGTTCCTATGGATGTGTGTCATTTGTCAACCAGTACTAATAACAAACTCCTTGAGTACTTAGGTTGTGACTAGTCCTATTCTTGGCATTTGACACGTTATCTTAGGGAACGCTTGCAACCACCCAGGGGGGATTCTTCCTTTATTACCATATTTTTCATAATCATGCAGAGCTAGGATTGGAACCCAGGAAATTTGGCACCAGCGTCTATGCTAGCTTTATTCTATCTCTTATCCAATTTCCGACCTGCCCCTTTTTTTGGTCACTGTTTCTGTCTCTCTTTAATAGTCTCTAAGCTCAGGGTTGAGATTGGTAGTTTAGTAAAGTTCTGAGTTGAGAGTGAAGTTATTTTATACTTTGATGACAAAGAAGCTTAATAGTATGTTTCAATATACATTAGAATGTTCCTGTGTTAATGGCATCAAAATGCCATGTGCTCTACATGGCAGAGGAGGTGAAGGCCATGCATTAGCAGGTGACAGAGCCATGAGCCTGACGTTTGATGTAGATGGTCCAGGAGAACGTTAGAATCTCAAGATACGTAAGAGTGAAACTTGAAATGAAGCTGAACACTGTGGCCAGTTGACAAAACTCTATTGTTTCACAGGCTTATTTTCCAACCAGTGGTAAATAGCTAATCCTGTGTATAGCACCTACTATGTCTATAGCTACAGAACCCATCACAGTGATGCAAATCATATTTTAATTCATATTTATTAAATTTTATTCCTGAGAAATGTGTAACTTAATTGGACAGGAGGGAAATAGACCTGAAATTGAGTCGGAGGTAGCTGTGGCTTGTTGGCAAAGATGAAGAGAAAAGAGAGACTGGCTGTAGCAGATTATGCAACTTGACGGGAACTTCATGCAGAGGCGGTTGATGGATTTGGGATTTCTGTCTTCCATGCTGGAGAGGCAAACGTAATTTTGGTCCATCCACGCTGCCCAGGTGGTTCCCTTGTTTTCAGTGAATTTGAGGGAGGCCTGAGCGGGGTGGTGGGAAGGATGTGTTCTAGCATCATTGGAGCATAAGCTCTCCTCTGGAGCTGTGCCTGTAGCAGTGCTCCTGTTCCTGAGGAACTCCCGAGAGCCAGATCAACAACTATGACATGTGATAATCGTTTTTATTTGTCAGGACCTTTGTGTAAATGGTGCTCAGATACTACATTTTAAAAGCTCATTAGTGGAGGAAGCAGTCAATGAGCTAATAAACATGTTGTTGGACCTGCCAGTTCCACCTAAGGAGGAAAGTGAAAAAGTATTCAGTGAGAATAATGTTGATGCAAAAAGTGAAACTTCAGGTAAGAGATGAGGTAATAAACGGGTTTTGCTTTTCTAGGACATTGACTGAAAACTAAAATTTAATTTTCTACGGAGTAACTTAATTTCACAATTCTATAAATACTGTCTCAATTTTATAGTGATATTTATGTCTGAAATTGTGGTTCTGAGCATGTTATAATGACTCTATGTTCCTAATTCTCATTTTTTTGTATGTGTGTTGAACTCTGCAAAAACATTCTTTGCATTGGCCCTCTTTGGCATTTAGCTTTCTTTTAATTTATGCAGGGGGAGGCGTTTTACTTCACCTTATCTGTAGAGGAGGATGGATGGATTATGGGTCATGGATTGGGTCATGGAATTCTCCTTGAAGTCAATGTAGTCTGGAGCAAAGCTTTACTGGATAGACAAGAATGCTAAAGGTGGAGAAGGAAAGTGACTCCCCAGGGCACTAGGGTGTTGGTGGGAGAGAGAAGCAACCTGTGGGCCCAGTGTCTCCTGTACTCAGAGCTCGTGCATCTCTCATTGGCTGTCTTCTCCGGCAGAGGAAGAGATCTCCATTAGGCCATCTGGTGCTCTGATTTCCTCTTTCTATTCTGTAATGGCCTCATTTTCTAAGAAGCATGACACTTAAGTGACATTAAACTTGCATGTCATTTGTCTTAATTTCTCCATGTAATTGTGATATCTCCCCCCCCCCTTTGTGTCATGTCATAACAGCAAAAAGACACGAAGGAAATTTGGATGCCTTGACATCATCCCTTAATGCTGGGGCTGGCCCATTGTCTTTGACAACAATCACAAAAAAGAAGAAACAGACTGAGATGCTAGAGGCAGCCTGCGAGTTGCTTTCTCACTTCAACCACCAAAATGCGGATGCTCTTCTGAAAGTTACCAGGAACACTCTAGAGGCGATTCGCAAGCGTATCCATTCCTCCCACGTGATGAGCTTCCGGGGTAACGCTCCCACATGGCTTTCAGGGTGGTTGATCAGGCATAGTTGTGTGTGTGTGTGTGTGTGTGTACGCGTGCACACAACGTTCCTGATAAATTTAAAGAATTAAGAAACTCTACCATTTGTCTAGTGTCTCCTTGTAAGTTTCAACACTATAAACTTTGGTCATCCCAGTAGTTCTATAAAGTGGATACCTTCACCTCTCTTGTTGAAGTGGAGAAAACTGGAGTGTGGAGAGGTTAAAGTAATTTGCTTAATAGTGTAAAAATCAGCATCACTTTTAATCTTTTTGTAACAAGATGAAAATGTATAAAATAAATTATTTTAATCTGGGAAATGAAAAAACATACTTTAAAAAGTAGGCATATGAAAAAAGTGTTTCATTGTTAAATTATTAGGTTATTAACCCATCTTATAAAGTGAAAAGAGCTTGCTGAAGTCACACTTATCTTCTTGAAGTGCCTATACTGTCCAGGGGCTTCCCTGTGCTGAGGGCCTTGGCTTCCTTCTCAGCACAGTTCAGAAATAGTTGTTACCTTTCTCAGGTATGCTGTAAGGGTTTGCCACATGTAGGGACATCTGCAATTAAACTTTAAGTTAAAAACAGTAAGGAAAAAAAAAAAGAGAGAGAAAGAATAGTCATTAGTTACAACTGAGAAGCAATGTGGTAATAAAATCTTATTTATTTTGAATATTGGCATTTAAGAGACAGCATCTGAGATTTAATTAAAAGTGGATACGTGAAGTTTGGGGTTTTGAAAGAATATATTGTTGGTGGCATGGTTTATAATGTTTTATTTTACTTCAGACACAGGATTATATTAGAACTTTTCAAACGTTGGTTGGTGTCCTAAATATTAAATCACAATTATTTCTCAACTTTATACATCTATATAAAGTTATGTGCTACATACATATATATTCATGCATAAGTATCTATAACTTATATCTATAAGTAACTTTAAGACCCCATTTGATATGGACGGTGAGTTACATTTTATTTACTTTTCATTTTTTTTTTAAGCTTTTCTGAGTATAGAATATACACTGTCGTAGGGAAGGCATATATTTTATTTGAAATTACAAACTGGTTGTTTGTTTTAATTTTGGCTAGTCCTGGCCGTTATTCTCATTCTTCATTTCTTGCTTACTCTTCATTTAATTTATCGGCATGCAGTTATTTGGGCAATATCATATTTAATAGTTTAGATTAGAGTTTATACTTAAGCCTGATCCTACATGGTAGGTTTCCTTTCTGGATATTATATCAACAAATTATAATCAACAGAAAATGACTTGGGTTCCACTGAACTGCTCTTACATTAAGCAAAACTAGATACTCCAAAAGTTTTTTTTTAATTAATTCATTCAGCAAATATTTGCCTGATTATATATCTATTATGTGTTGTTCTAGGTGCTTTAATTGTGGTTAGAAATGAAATAATCCTAATTTAAATTAAAAATGTAAATCCTCTCCTGATTTTCTTTTCTCTTTTTCTTTTTGTAAACTCAGACAGCAACAGTGCATCTAAAATGAAGCAGAACAATGTGCCTATTTTCCGAGCAAACATCACTCTGGCCATTCCCAACATTGCCATGGCGCCTGCCCTGGAAGACGTACAGCAGACCCTGAACAAAGCTGTGGAGTGCATCATCAGTGTCCCCAAGGGGGTTAGACAGTGGAGCAGCGAGCCGTTGTCCACGGTGGGCATGGGGTGGAGAAGCTGTTTCATGTGGAAGTTGTTTATTTACAGATGGGACAAAGCTGAAAAATACCCCTTTACATTGTAGAAAAAGGTGCATCAGAGAAAAATGGCTGCTCTGCAGAATAATGAAGATAGTGATTCTGAGGTTGAAATGGGAGAAAATGAACTTCAAGGTAAATGCTCTTTGAGTTCTTTTACAATAGTCATTGTAAATCAACATTTATTGAGCTTAAGTGTACCCTCCCCTAATCCTATAGAATCCTCAAGTCAAGTAAGAGCAGAGTATTAATCTATAGTTTAGTGGTCAGTTAAGGATTGTACAGAGATGTCCTTGAACATTTTGAAGCAATAATCTTCGCCCTTTGCTTAGAGACTCTACTTGTGCTGGAGCCCAGTAAGACTCAGTCAGTTGAAACCACTATACAAATCTTTACTTAAGATGCTGCAAGTCCTCAAATTCAGACAGAAGAGAAAGGCTGAGGCCTTTTTGGGTCTTCCCTGGGCATGCTGAGAGCTCTGCAGGAGTGTGTGGACTCCTAGAGCCCCAGGAATACTTCAGGGCTTTATAGTGCCCTCTGTGGACATCACTTTCCCCAGATCTTAATGTTTTTGGCTACCATATTGTTTGCCCCAACTAATATATTTGTCTCAGGTAGCTGTGAAGTTAAATAATTATTATTGCTGATATTTAAAAAATATTTTGACAAATGATTTGGGAACAGAGTTTCTGTTTTTTCCTCCACTCAGTGAGATTCTGCATCATGTCATGTAAAGACAAATTCCTTGAACACAGCTTTTCCAGGGACCCTCTAGAAATGTTGATAACTGACAATTGTGAGACCTCACCCTCTGAGGAGCTCTAAACCCAACCCTGCCCCTGTGGGCATGGCTAGGTTGAGGGTTCTCACAGCTGCATGGCATGTGAGTCTGGTGTTTTTCAAGGCTGCTACACAGCCAGAGAGGAGATGATAGGAAGAGAGCAAGTTAAAACACATGAAACTTGGTACTGTCACCTAGATCCCATAATTTTTCTTGAACTAACATTTTTTTTGGATTATTGTAAGGTGTGGTTAATTTCCAGAGTCCTGAAACTTTGAGAACATTAAAAATTTCCATGACTTTTATTGCTTTTAGGAAGGAGATATTTTACAGCATCCTTACTTACCATTATAGAAATCTTCCTCTCTGTTAACATCACATTGTCTATGCTATCGATAGAAACTTTTCTCTCTCTTCTTTCAGAGACCATTGAGGTGGCATCTGTAAACTTACCTATTCCAGTGCAGCCCAAGAACTACTATAAGAATGTGTCTGACAACAAGGAGATTGTAAAATTAGTCTCTGTGCTGAGCACAATCATCAGTTCTACCAAAAAGGTACGTACAGAGGCCCGGTGGCCCAGCCCTTGGCTTCATAGTCTGTGCCTGTGTGAAGGTGAAGAGGGCAAGCTCATCTGTGGGGAGCCTGCTCACACCCAGGGGCCTCAGTGCCTGGTGAAAGGCATCTTGTGTGTGCTGAGCAAAAGCTCATCACCTGAAGATCCCTAACTCTAGAAGGAAAGTGAAGACGGCTGTTCTTCCCCATTTCATGTTGTTTTCTATTTAAAGCCTTTTAACCTCTTCTCAATACAAATGAGTGAAAAACATCTAACTTATCCTAACCCACAAGTCAGATTGATGTTATAATTCACTTTCAAAGAGTCAAATAGAATAAGATTTATGGCCTATTTCTCATATTTATATAGTCAGGCAAACCTTATAAAATATCAGATGAAAATGTAATAGTATCATATAAAATTTTATATAAACATAAATAAATATACACACATATACATATTTTCTCCACATGGAAACCAGATAAAACTGAGAATAAAAAGATAATACTAGTACTCTCAACACAAACCTGTACTGGATATGGCTGTAGATTCAGGTTAATTTTTTTCTTCCAACTTGTCTTTCTTTGAGCTTTCCCTTTTTTGTTAGGCCAATTTTTTCTTGTAACAAAAAAGACGTAAAACCCTGAAGTCATCCTCCCCTACTAAGTTTGTCGAAGATTTTTTAGCAAGTAATCATACAGTCAATCCTGCAAGGTCCATGCAGTCCCACATCTGTCTTTCTAGAAAGCACCGTACATGTGTGTGGAGGGCAGATGCTGTAGTACCCTCAGGTAGGATCTAGCTAATCTGATTAATCACCCAAATGGAACCAGTACCTCTTGAAGCTATTAAAACAATTTATTTTCACATTGCACTAAGACCTGTTAACGTTAGAAGTACTTCTCAGCGTTGGGGGAGCGTTTGTTGCTCAGTGAACACATCTCTTCTGTTACTGAGTTTTGCTAGAAAGAGCTACATTTGTTTGAAAGCACTCTGAAAACTTCCCATTGCTGCAACAATGTGAGGAAATGTTACTTAGTGTTAATGTGTTCCCAAGAGATCTGAAAGTCTTTGCATTTATGCACATTTAATTTGCCTATCTTAATATACTGAAAGTTCTGTATTTAACTGCCTTAGGGACAGTGTTCACATAATTCCATAAATATCTAGTGCTTAGTTTATCAGGCTCTATGTCAAACGATAAAGGTAAGTAGAATATGATTATAAAAAGTATTCAGATACATTTTCAAATGTCTCAGTAATCACAGAAAATACAATACAATAAGTTAGCAATGAAATCCATTACTTTCTCTCTGAATATAATCAGTCTTTATTAAGAAATCTAAGGATAAGATATAGTAGCTGAAATGATACTGCTGTCAACAAAATACTTATATGTGTCAATTTTGTTGCATTTCTTTTATGTGGAGGAAATGTATAGATCTTAAGTCTTTTTTAAAATAGTGGAAAGGAGTGACAGAGTTCCTTGAAGAATTCCCTCCAACCCCAGATTTACATAATGGACAAATTATTTCTGGGAGAAGGGATGCACAGGCAGTGATAATACTAGATATAGGCAGCTCTCTACCACCATGGACCCTTCTGGAGGATTCCATTTCCACCATAGGACATCCTGTGACCTCACCAGAAGCCCTGTCCTCCTGCCATGGCTGAGTGGCTCAGAATGCAGACCCAGTCTACATTCAACACATGCTTAGGTTGAACATCAGTTTCTAGCACTGCCTGGCTTGAAACAATGAGCTGGACTAAACAATCAAAATAATCTTGGTAACAGAGGGAACTGCTGCAGAGCAGCTTTCCTGTGTAGCTCATGTACATTCCCCTTTAAACTCTAGGATTTTTTTTTACCCTAAAAAGTTCCAGTTTAATAAACATTGATACTCTCAGCTAACATAAGGGCAAATCTTATTTAGCTTAGGCATGTTTTTCACATATGAATTCTTGGAAGTTGAAAGAGCTCAGGATTCTGGAATTTCTACCCATATCCAGGAATCTTTGATATCTAAAGTTGTTCCTCTGACCTGTTGTGCATTTGGGATCATGTCTCCTTCCTGTTGCACACGTTGATGTGCATGTCAGCCCTTCAGCCCACACCAAGGGACCCATTGCAGTGGCACAAACAATGGCAGCGTAACTTTCTGCATTTCACTGAATGGAGAAACTCAGCTCCCATTAAACCTGAGGCTGTGGGGACTTTTAGCTGTATGTGGGGAGGTGGAATGGAATGACTCCTTGGTTTGGTGCAGGTTGGTGCAATGTACTTAAAACAGTTGCACAATTTAGAAGGCTATTGGTGATGCTCTATTGTTTCAGATGGTTGCATTTGTTATTCTTTGTTTTTCGTACCATTTTTTTCTTGGGCAGATATAACTTTTAAGTTAGGATGTAATCCAATGGAAAAACTCCATCTCCAAGAGGCATAAACATTAAAAATGAGGAGTCATTTAAAAAATTATTTATAGATAATGTGATTGTCTACCAAGTAAGTCTAAAAGGCTAATCTGAAAAAAGGTTGTGTAATCCGACAAGAGTTAAGTTAGTTAAAATATAATTAATAGCATTTCTGATAAAATGCATTAAATATGTTGCTGAAAATTTTTGTTTAGTGAAGTTGTACTTTTACTATTAAATAATAGGAATTTTGAGATAGAGGCAGACACATAAAATCTATGTAATTTTGTAATGAGTATAACCCAAACTATATTTAATCACAGTAAAATGTTAATGTGTTTAATAATGCTATAGAAATTATAGAATTTTACTAGCAAGAAGTGAAAGAAGCTCAGGAGAAGGTGTTCAAGGAGCAGTGGCAGTTGCTGAGGCATGGAAGCACAGATAGAGTATACAGAGATCAGATGGGACTGTGCCCAGAACCTAAGACAGGTCATGACCAGATTGGCCTAGAGACTGGAAGCAGGAAGCAGTGCAGGGAGCAGGCACATAGGAACCTTCCTCTCCATGGCTTGCAGCTATGGCATAGACAGAGCAAAGTGCTAGGAGGGATGACATTTGATAATGAGGCCCTCCTAGTACCGTCCCCCATTTACCAGTGTGTGTGAGCCATTTTGTCTTACAGAGGCATGCATGGTAGCAAACTAAACAGTAGAATATTAAAACTTACATGCCATTCAAAGCTAGTCACAAAAACAGTGGAAAAAGATCTTGTTTACTGACTGTGACAGTATCATTGAAAAATACCTAGAAGCATATTTATAAGTGTGTGGGGTCTCTATGAGGATTAGTCTAAAATTTAAGGAAGTTTGGGAAAAGATTCAAAATATGGATGAGAAGATGTAATATTGTACAGATGTCAATTTTATTAAGATTTTAAACATTTTTTTTTTTTTTTGGTACTGGAGATTGAACTCAGGGGCACTTGACCACTGATCCATATCCCTAGCCCTATTTTGTGTTTTATGTAGAGACAGGGTCTCACTGAGTTGCTTAGTGCCTCGCCATTGCTGAGACTGTTTTGAACTCATGATTCTCCTGTCTCAGCCTCCCTAAGTGCTGGGATTACAGGCTTGCGCCACCGCGCCCGGCTAAGATTTTGAACATTTTAGTGGGATTCCATGGATCTCCTAATGGGGTTTGATGATGGCTATTCTCTGTCTCACCCCTCCAGAGCTAATGTCACCTTCTCCACCTGATTACTCAACCTCGGCCACATGTCAGGAGGTTCCCATGGAGGTTTCCAGAGGGTTCACCTAATGGGGAGTCTTGGAGATCTGAGCAGTGGAGGACAGTGACCTCACAGTCCTAGTGGCAGGACTTTGAGCTGTGCTCTTTGATCCGAGGTCCAGCTTTAATCAAGAGGGTCCTGTCCACAGAACCTTCAAGGATTTTGTTTTCTTCTGGGTTCTGGAAACTGTCTTTCTGGTTAGGGATGGTAACAGTGAAACCTTCACTAGCCCTGGTTTACTGTCTACACCATCCCATTATTAACTCTTTCTGTGGCTTTGCCAACTGATCACAGTTGGTTAAATGTTTTAATAACTCCACAGGAGCCACCAGCAATGGGCAAATCTCCACTTATATCATGCCATTTCAGGTTCTGCCTTTTCTACACAAATCTGTTATTTCTATTCTAGGAAGTTATTACATCCATGGATTGCTTCAAATGCTACAATCACATTTGGCAAAAGGAGAAAGAAGAAACCATCATGACGTTTATTATGCAAAATCCTTTGCTTTCTGACTTTGAGTCTCAGATTCTTTATTTCCAAAACCTGGAGCAGGAAATTAATGCTGAGCCTGAATACATCTGTGTGGGTTCCATTGCTCTCTTCACAGGTTGGTTCATTTTCTTTTAGAGTTATATAAACAGATTCTTTTTATGTCTTTACCTAGATTAGTATTCCAGAGAGTTCTAGCTGTCTTAAAGACTGACTTTTCTTTCATGGGCCTCTAGCTATAAGACCAATTTGTAGAACTGTTTTTAATTCACTTCTGCATAATTATTTGTTCTGGACTCTTTTGAATGCTTTGATGCTAAACCTTAAAAATAAAGGCTGATTTAGAGAAAGAGGATACAGTCTGTTGTATTTAGAATTAAGATTCATCTTTCCTTACATAAATAAGAATAACAAATATTTGAGACTTGTCTCAGAGAGTTTTGATATGTATCTTCTTTCAAAGCATTTGGAAATGCATTTAGAATTATTGCAAAAACAGGCTTTACAAAAGAAATGAATACATAAGGATTCAAAAATATTTTTCCCCAGTTTAATTTTCATGTTTTAGAGAGTTATAAGCTGCAAAGTATTCACTGTTAGTGAACAGTAGCACTGTGTCTTTTCATACTGATCCAGTTTTTCAAACTGAACTGGATATGTGGGTTTTACAGCTGACTTGAAATTTGCTCTGACTACTGAGACAAAAGCCTGGATGCTTGTCATTGGCCGCCACTGTAACAAAAAATACAGGAGTGAGATGGAGAACATCTTCACACTTGTTGAAGAATTCAATAAGAAACTGAATCGTCCAATTAAAGACTTAGATGATATTCGGATTGCGATGGCTGCACTGAAAGAAATCAGGGAACAGCAAATCCCCATAGACTTTCAAGTAGGACCAATCGAGGTAACTAATTCCTATTCATTTAGTACAGAAATGTTTTCACATGTAGAAGCATTTGACTGAAGTATTGACCAGGTCTGAGCTGAAATTACAAATGGGTGCAAACCCAAGAACCGTTTCAGTAATGATGATGCTTAACCTTTTCAGGGTTCCTTTCATGGGCTAGTTCTTATCCATGACGTGCCATTTAAGGTCCCCAAGAGCAGGGCCTGCGATGAGAGTTTTTAAGCAAATATTTACTGATAAGTGCTCACCATGGGGAGGGGAGTGAAGGAAACAGGAAAGGACAGAGAGGGCAAAGCTAAGTGAAGATGTGGTCTCAGTTGTGGGCTAAATTCAGCCTGATCCTGGGGAGCTGCCATCATGAACTTCACCACTCAGTTGGTCCCACCTTGAGGTCGGGGAAGACTACCCCTTGTGCTCTCCAGCCAGTGGGTCATTGAGGAGGCTCCCAGGCAGCAGAGGGCAATTTTCCAGGGAAGGAGGCAGTGTGGTCCTTACAATCAACACTCTCAGTAGTTGGGATGGGAATCCCAGCTGGTGAGCAGAACCTGGGTGGGGTGCTAATCATCTACCAGTGTCTATGGCATGCTTTAACTCATTCCATCCCTACCACGGCCCCACGTTTCACACAGGGAAACAGGCTCAAAAACGTGCAACTTGACCTGTGTTGCACATCACTTTTTTTCTTTTTATCATATCAGGCTATCTTTTCCACCTGAAAATGGTTTATCAGGAGTGGGTCATATAAGACAGAAGTAGAGTCAAGGTGTCAATGTTATAATATAACCTTTATTGCTGATGGAGGTCATTTAGAAGACATAATTGAGTGCACCTCTCTGGCTGTCCCCTTCCCTGTCCATCAAACATGCATGCACACAGCGTGGACTTGTGAATACTAAATCCCAGAATTAGTGTACTTCATTGTCCATCAGAGGTAACCTTGGAAAGCTGCAGGTCTCTCTGTTACCCTGATCCATACTTGTGGTATTGAGGCACAGATCACAGGAGTGTTTTAAAGAAGGAAGAAGGAAGAGGGAGAAAGGCACCGGGCCATGCTTGCCCAAATCAACACTCCCACCCCAAATCAACAGTCAAGTCTCATTTCTCCTCTGTGGAGAGGAATAATGGTGGGGAAAGAGGCCTGGGATACTTAGGGAAAATCATTTCTTATGAAAACCAAACTTTGCTTACTTTAATTTTTCAGCTGAAAGAGTGATCCCAGATTTTGCATCCTGGGGGGTAATGACCTTGCCCAGGCTCTGACTCAAGGACACCCTCTTATGTCTGACTACTGGAACCTGTTAGCAACGAATGTTAAAATCCTGATTTATTTTGTTATTCTACTATTAGAATTTAAATTGTTTTAAGCTTTCAATTTATTTGATATGATTGTATAGTGTTCAAATACAATTTGGAGGCCTAAGTAAAACTATCTTTTATTTGTATAGCAATTTATAGTTTTTAAAATGAATTTAAAATAAATAATATTTTTAGATACTAACAAAGATCCTGTAAAATAGCCAGGGAATTTTCCAGTTTTAAGGATGAGGAAACTGCAGCTGAGTAGCTCAGTTGCTCATTCAGCTCTTTAATTTGCAAGTACAGTAACTGGAATCCATATTTGATGTCATGATCACCCTTTCACACTGATCTATTCCACTCTGAAACTTCAGTAAATGACTGTGTATAGGTTTATGTATCTATCAGAAATTAAGCTTTTCTTTTTTTGTGTAGGAATCTTATGCCCTGCTTAACAAATACGGACTTCTGATAGCAAAGGAAGAGATGGATAAAGTTGACACTCTGCGCTATGCTTGGGAGAAGCTCCTGGCACGTGCCAGCGAAGTTCAGAATGAATTAGTCTCCCTACAGCCTGGTTTCAGGAAAGAGCTTATTAGTACTGTGGAGGTCTTCCTCCAAGACTGTCACCAGTTTTATCTGGACTATGATTTGGTATGACTTTGGCTTTTGTTGTGTTTATTTTCAGAGAATAAAAACAACACACCAAATGTTATTGTTTAAGCCAGGTATGTTGGCACATGCCTGTAATCCCCATGGCTTAGGAGGCTGAGGCAGGAGGATCTTGAGTTCACAGCCAGCCTCAGCAAAAGCGAGGCACTAAGCAACTCAGTGAGACCCTCTAAATAAAATACAAAATAGGGCTGGGGATGTGGTTCAGTGGTCGAGTGCCCCTGAGTTTAATCCCCAGTACCCGCCACCCTCACCAAAAAAAAGTCATTGTTTAAAAATTATGTGTCGAATTTTATGAAATTTTTTAGGAATTGGGATTTTATTTTATTTTGGTGGAATAATTTTATAAAGTATTTTTTTCCCCCACAATTCCTTCCCTTTAGAGTTTATCTGGAATAATTTCAAAATGAAATGGGGGATTTAAAAGTGCTATTCATATTGTGTGATTGGTCTGTTACTGAGGTCACTTAATAGCTTTCTAAATTTCTAAATTCAAATACAAATACCATTCCTCCTTTCCATAGCATTCCTTCGTTTTACAAATGAAGGAAGCACTGTCCTTTGTGCTGAATATGCAGTGGTGGACAAGACAGATGGAGCTCTTCTCCCATGGAGGCCATATTTTAATCTTATATATGGGGTTTAGTGCAGAATTTTCTAGTGGAAATGTGGTGTGTAATGAGATCCATTTCCAGCTAATTATAATGTGCTACCGAAGGGAAATATGTATAGCATGGGGTAAACTTCAAACCTGTTAACTAGTAGCACACCAAATCACAAAGCTAATGAAGTTTGAGGTTGGACCCATGGATGAAGAAACAGAGACCCACACATTTAAGTGTCATAGTAAAGGGAAACCTGGTGGTAATACTGAGTATATGGTTCACTTTACAAGTAGGTATTAGAGTGTTGAAATCTGTGAGTTAATAGCATAAGCATTTCTGTTCAAACAGAAGGATGTGCTTCTTCCAGAGGAGCTATTGAGCCTTTTTTCCGGTGTTACCTAAGAAATGAATAATACATGTTTAAAATTTTCAAAGCCTCTTAACTTATGAAAGTTGTAGCATTAACTTGGGTTTTTCAGACTTGAGATACATTTCCAATTAAATCACTTTCTGAGTCATTTTTACCAATAAAAACTGTTTCCCTATTATGTATGTGATGCGCATGAAAACAACTTAGATATTCACACACTTTGAGCTTATGAAATTTGTATGCAAACACTTTATTTCACTTGTGTTCAACTTTTTGCTTCAGAATGGTCCGATGGCCAGTGGCTTGAAGCCTCAGGAAGCCAGTGATAGGCTTATCATGTTTCAGGTAACTTTTGAATTTCTATAACTTTCTAAATAATGAAAACCTTGTTGAGTTTAAAAACTTACATTTGCTTTTGAAAGACATAAAAGCTTATTGTAGAATATAGAATGCATTTACATTTTTCAGCATAGGATTTGTTGTGGTTCCAATTAGAATTGTTTTCTGGGAATTGGGTGTACTCATTTCATATTCTTTGTTATGTATGCCAGAGATATACATTCTGGTTTCTTTGCCAGGGTTTTCACTTCTATGTTTTTTTCCCATGTAAATCATTTTGATGAGTTGTCATTTGTGTTATTTTTAGAATCAATTTGATAATATCTATCGGAAATACATCACCTACACTGGAGGAGAGGAACTTTTTGGTCTGCCAGTGACACAGTATCCCCAGCTTCTGGAAATAAAGAAACAACTAAATCTGCTACAGAAAATATACACACTGTACAACAGTGTCATAGAAACTGTGAATGGTTATCAAGATATCCTTTGGTCAGAAGTGAATATTGAAAAAATCAACAATGAGCTCTTAGAATTCCAGAACAGGTAAGAAATGAAATGCATGGCAAGCCAGAGCTATGGACTTCAAAGGCTTTCTTCTGCGATGGAGGTTGAGTTTGCTCTTCACCCCAATGCTTCAAAAGCACATGGTGTTGCATCATTGTGGTCTGTTGGCAGCATCGTCATCAAACCCTCTATTAATTGCCCCCATACGTATGTGGCGAGAGAGACACCTTGGCTAAACCTGGATGAATCATGTCAGGGCCTTTCCTGCAGCATGGAAGGAGCTAGTCTTTGTATTATGTGTATCAAACAGTTGAAGTTTATGTTAGCTACTTTCCTGGAATCAAAGCAAGAGGCCTGTGATTTGTTGTTTCGAGTGCTGAACCATAGGAAGATGGGCGCCCTTTGTCATGTGTGTTAGTTGATGGGCTGGGCTGTGCTTTGAACTTAATATGTTCTTGCCACGTATTTGGAGAGTTGAAATGAATTCAGAGGTATCTCTCACCATCTGCCTATGTAATTGTTATAAGGGATGGGAAAAAATCTTTGTGACTTAGAGGATCGATTTTATGTAATATATGTCAGTATATTAAACTAAAAGATAATGTCCCAGTCGTGAAATTTCAAAATCAGATAGGTATTTGAAAAGACCTTGTTGTGCTTTTGCAGCACTGGGATTTGAATCTGGGGCCTCGTGCATGCTAGGCAAGCACTCTGCCACTGAGCCCCACCCCAGCCCTTCCACAGTGGTTTCTCTTCACAGGTGTCGGAAGCTACCCCGGGCACTAAAGGATTGGCAGGCTTTTTTGGACCTGAAGAAGACCATTGATGATTTCAGCGAGTGCTGCCCTCTGCTGGAATACATGGCCAGCAAAGCCATGATGGAGAGGCACTGGGCGAGGATCACCGCTCTCACTGGGCACCATCTGGATGTGGGGAATGAAACCTTCAAGTTAAGAAACATCATGGAGGTGCCTCTTCTGAAATACAAGGAGGAAATAGAGGTATAGCTCATGAAGTCTGATGTGGTGGAGGATCCAAAGGTCTCATGGGATTTATTCCATAGCACTCCCATGTTGTGGGGTAAACCACATTAGGACAATCAGAACTCTTGGCATTCAGCCATTAACTCCTGAGCAAGTGTTTGTTGAATGCCTACCTATGCAACAGGTTCTGTGGTGGGGACATAAAGATGTATTATATTCAGAGATCATTAAACAATCATAAAATAATTATGCAAATCAAAGTGTAGTTATAAACTGTAGTAAATGCCACTGAAGAAAAAGTATGCTATCTAGTGAGAGAGCCTGTGATAAAGGGGTTTGTCTCTTCTGGGGATGAGAAAAAGTAGGGCAAGCTGGGATAGCTGGGTGAAGGAACATGAGCATGTGGTGGAGATAAGGAGCTGGGTAAGTGCAAAGAGAACCATTCCAGGCAGATAGGAAATCATGTGTGAAGTATCTGAAATGTATTGGAGGAAGCAAAAGATGGCTGTGTGTCTTGGATATGATGGAGAAGGACAGAAGAGACAGCAGAGGCCCGGGCAGGGGAGTGGACCTAAAACATGTTATTGGTTTTAGTCTCTAGGGCAGTAGGAACCACCTGGGAGATGTGTCTCCAGCAGGGGATGACAGTTAGGTTTGCATTTCATAAAGATCATCCTGATGGTCAAGTGCAGGGGAGAATGATGGCAAAACCCACAGGGAAGTTATAGGAGGAGCTCGGGCAAGAGATGCTGGCTTGTTGGCAGGGAGGGGAGGTAGTGAGCCTGGAGAGGAGAGAAAAGATCCCAGGGATTTTTAGGAGGTGAAGCTGTATAGAGTTTGTTGATGGAGGGAGTGTGGTAGGAGAAAAATAGCGAGGGGATAATGGTGATCCGTGGATTTCCTGTAGAGAGGTCTGGGTGGGTGATTGTGTGTACGTGGAAACTGGTAATATTGTAAGGGCATTGGACTAGGTGAGAAGGGCAAATATTGAGGGCTTAAATTTGGGGCAGGAGTTTGATATTTCAAAGGTTGTGTTTGGAATTTTCCTGAAATATCCAAGCAGAGAAGCTCAGGAGGCAAATGGATGTGGGTCTTCCCTGGAGATATGAAAGATCACCAGGTGCGTGGGAATGGATCAGCGCACCTCGAAAGGGAATGCAGTGTGAGAAGAGAGGAGGGCAAAGACAGGGCTCGGCTGATGGCTGGGGAGAGGATGAAGCTGCAAAGGATTCTGAGAGAGTGACCAGAACCAGGTTTCTGGTAATTTCCTCCTCTCACTGCATTGGTTGACTACAGAGATAAATCAGAAACATTACATTCTAGGTCTGTGATTAAGGATCAACATACAAAAGGTCACTGCATCTTTTCTATCATTTTTCTGGAATAGTTTGGTGGGAAATTTTATAAATTAAGCTTCTTTAGTCATCTTCATCCCTGTCTCCCTCCACAGTTATATCTATCTATACACAACACCATTTATGATATTTCATTTGACATCTGGAAATGTATGTATTTTAGAGATGTATGATGCGGAGAAGACGGTGTCTCTGCTGAACCTGAGCTGTTATTAGATGTATCACTTTCATGTAATAAAATGAGAGCTTACCATTTTGATAGGACATCTGTATCAGTGCAGTAAAAGAGAGAGACATCGAACAAAAGCTGAGGCAAGTGATCAATGAATGGGACAACAAGACGTTCACATTGGGCAGTTTTAAAACCCGTGGAGAGCTTCTCCTGCGAGGAGACAGTACCTCGGAAATTATCGCCAACATGGAGGACAGTTTGATGTTGCTGAGTTCTCTCCTGAGCAACAGGTGGGAAAGCCATCTACATTTTTCCTTATATTTGAGAAACACAATAATGGACATTCCAAGGGAAGTTAAGAAAAATACATTAAAATAATACCCTTCTTACAAATAAAACACTTGCTTTAATTTTAGCCTCTGGCACAGCACATGTAACAATGGTTTTATTTCATTATCCTCTATTTGTGAGATGTGTCTGAGATCAAGTGGACAAAATAATGCTATGTGTAATTAACCACTTGGATCTTGCTGAACATTTCAACTTTGCCTTGCTCCACAGCTGACAGCTCAACAGACTGCAGGTTCCAAGGGGAACATTATTCTGAATTCCAGAATAATCATTCTACTTGAAAAAGCTTTTTGCTAACATTTGTGGACTAGAATTCTTAGTTGTGCACATACTCCAATGAGATGACAGATCAAAATACAGAATGAATTTAATGCATAAAGAGGAGTAACATTGCATAGAGAGAGGCCGGGCTAGCACTTCTGTGACTATTTGAAGTTAATACAAAGCCATCACATTTTGGACATGGAAACTGTAGATTCATGAACTTAAATTTGCTTGGGATGTGTAAGCAATGAGCTTCCCCTTGCTATTTCCAAAATATTATTTTGTTCACCAGGATCTTAAAATATGTTAATTGTATAATATGTAGATACCATAAAGATATGAATTTATTGTGCTGTTCTAGCTTTAAAATATACTCTCCTCCCTGTGCATGTGCATATCAATACTTCAAGTATAGGAAATGCCATCTCTTTAATACTGTATTGATAAAAATTTCTCTTCCATTCTCTTGGTACTCCCAAATAATGTAGGATATCAAATTAAGTTTTAGAGATTTAGACTGTTGTTGATGTCAAGTTTGGACTGCTCAGGACATGGTGAATTTCAGAATACTTAGTCACTATGCATACAGCTTAAAGAGTTAGCTTTTTAAAATGATTTTTAATTCAAAAACAACATCAATACAACAGAAATGAAATCTTGAGTGTGTTTCTTATTTTAGGTACAATATGCCATTCAAAGCCCAGATTCAAAAGTGGATTCAGTACCTGTCCAACTCAACAGACATCATTGAGAACTGGATGACCGTGCAAAACTTGTGGATTTATCTGGAAGCTGTCTTTGTGGGAGGAGACATTGCCAAGCAACTGCCTAAGGTTTTTTTTTTTTTTTTTTTTTTTAATTTTTTACCATGTCCTTGAGCTTTTTCAATTAGAGAAATATCCAAGAACTAATAACCTCTTAAAGAATGCAGTGATATTTTAGTCTCTGTTGCACACCTGCCCCAGGTATTTTTGTTTTCTGCTGTCAATATTGTTCTTCAAAGGCTGTGAAGATTGGTGGAAAGGAAAGGGGCAACACAGTGTAAGAATGCAATGAAATTGTGATGTTTGATAGGAAACCAAGGGTTAAAAAAACAGACTGAATTCTCACATAATTGATGGGCTTCTTCAGATAATGTGAAGGTAGAATTAGAGAGTGTGGAATTATGGCATAGTTATCTTGACAATGGTGGAGTAATTTGTTCTTCTACATTTCTGACATTTAGAAATAATGCACACTATACAATGCACTCAATTATCTCGGTACTGTAAGATTGAGGGGTGGAAATCGTGCAGAGAGAAAGCTCCAAACAAGAAAGTCTTCTCAAGATGCTGAATCTAATTTTTTCCATCAAATTGTAATTATCTTACTATGTATGTCTGGGGTATATTTTGAGATTTTTAAAGACATTTTAACCAAATTTCAAGAACTTTTATTCAATTACCTTAAGTTGTTTGCAAGATTGTAGTGTTTTAACAATATATTGGAGCTTTAGAAGCATGATTATGTTGACTGTTTTCTTCATGTAGGTTTTATAACTTTCTCTTTGGTTAGTTTTTAGTTTAGTTGTAGAAGACAGAGCTGTTATCCATTTGTTTTTTGGTCAATAGTGAAATGTATTCGTATGCTAAAATTTTAAATATTTACCTATTTTTTGATTTTATATTTGGGCATGTTTTTCTTGATGGGTAGAAAAAAATCTAAAATTGGACTTAATGAAAATTTTCACATGATACGTAGAAGTGAAGTGGAGTTCCTTGGTCTCACATTTGGTAGTGTATGCTCATTGGTAATATATAGAAAGTTTTAAGGAAAATTTTATTTCTACTTTCTCAAAATAATCTGTTTTTCATTTTTTCCTGAAAAATGAAAGTTTTTTTGAAATATTAGTTATCCTAGAATTAATTTTTTATTCATATTTTTAAATGTTTGTTTTTTCCCCCAAACATACAAAAAGTTCAATGCTCAGTATAGAAAACTTGAAAATAGAAAATTAACTCCGTTTACAGATACCCACAAAAATAATTGGGAATGTCCTTTCTTCCTAAATTACAAATATAAATAATACAGTATTATTATTTTTGTGTCAGTTTCCTGTTTGTACTTGACATAATAAAAGTATCAGCATTGAGCTAAAGATGCTTACTTAATAAACGGAGTGATATGAAGGAGAAGATCCCCAGAGATATAGCATGGGTGTCTGGTCTGGTTAGAACTCAGGCCTCTGCTGGAGGTATGTGAGATGCTCCATCCTTGAGATGGCAGAAGTGTTCAAATGTGCTTTGTTACCTCATTCTTACAGGAAGCCAAGCGCTTTTCTAATATAGATAAATCTTGGGTGAAGATCATGACTCGGGCACATGAAATGCCAAATGTGATTCAGTGTTGTGTTGGGGATGAGACCTTGGGGCAGCTCCTACCACACCTGCTGGACCAGTTGGAAATATGCCAGAAATCTCTTACTGGGTAGGTTCACTGGCTCTTTGAAAGCCGCCGGATCTTAGAGACAACAGGGAGCATGGACAAGAGGCAGCATTAGCAGGCTGTGTTTTCCTCACTAAGACTTAATTCATGTATAAATTGTGTGCAGTTAAACCTTATATTCTCTCCAAACACTTACTCGTTGTTCTGATGTGGGGCTCAGAACTTAGGCTGCTTCCCTCACAGATAAGAGTATGCAAATATTCTCTTACAGTCCTTGCTTTTAAAATGAATATACCTATTTTTTCTGATATTCTTTTGGATAAATGTCTGCACAGCTAAAATATTTCATTGAACTCATTGTATGAAACAGCATATGTATATAAGCAGTCAGGATTATACAGAAATAAGGCATGGAGTTAGAATCCTTTTATGAAAGTTGAAAAGTCCAAATAAGACCATGCCTAATATATCAATTAATGTACACATGCACACATGTATGGGCTTGGTGAATTGCAAGAGTTATAAAATTTCTCTATTTTATTGTTCTTGTTTAATAGAAATAAAATTATTTAAGCACAAACGTTAAATAGTAATCTTCTAAGGGAACATTGATGCTCATGGCAGATGCTCATTCTAAGCATTCAACTTGAATAATGAGATCTCCTTGGATAACTCCAGGAGATAGATGATCCTTCCCATGTGGATGTCCTAATGTCCTCATCACCTGTAATGGGTCCTAGCAGGCTAACCAGCTTGTCCTATGCACTGAGGAGCCTGGGTTACCTAAGGCAGGCGTTCTCATAGACATGGGTGATGGTTAAAATACTGGACTTCGAGTGGCACTTTGGAAGGATCTCTGTGAAGTAAACAGAGGAATTTACAAAACTTGAACAAAAAAGTGGCTAAGTTAAAAATGAAGGAGATACTATATGATAACATCTAAGTAATAAGGATTATTTATTCTTGCTAACCAGACAATGTTTTGAGTTGGCTACTCAGAAATAATAAAGTAATAAGATAGTTTGGGTCAAAGGAAATGAAGGGTTAATAAACTAAGATGATAAACCTGGTGCAAAAAACCTGAAAATTGAACTCAGATTTCAAGACCAAAAGTTCTTCTTAAAGATGAAAATAAAAGGTGACATATGATTAGGTACAACACTAATAGTTTCCCTTACATAAAAGATACAATTGCTTAGGAAAACATTTCTCTTTTGTCCTTGAATTGATGCCTTGGAGGAAATTGTGTGTGTGTGTGTGTGTGTGTGTGTGTGTGTGTGTATCAAAAGGATTCATGAGCAGAATCCTCACCTACTTTTTTATCACAGTGTGGGTCAAGCATGCATCATTCTAGTGGAATGGCTTGATCCCAGGAAATAGGATGGGATGACTGCATAGATTCCAAAAAACCCTTCACAAATATCATTTTCTTTCCTAAGTTGGTTGAAGGCATTGGATATTATAAAATGTGAGAGATTGAAACCCTGGAAAGAATCCAGAGGATAGACAAGCAGTATGGCTGGTTAAGGACAAATCCGTTATATGACAATTATTTGGGGGAGATGCTAAGTTGGTATCCATTTAGGAACATTGAAGGGTCTAAACAAGACCATACCTAAACAAATGTCTACTCTAGTACCTTGGGATTAGTCAGTAAGAGCTTGAAGTAGGGCAGAAATGTTCTTTAGCAAATGTTTGTAAGTTCTCTATAATTCAACTTGTGTGTGTCCCAAAGCAGCATGTTGTAGAGTATCCTCACAATTCCTTTCCTTTGGAGAACTGACCTATGCAGCTTTATTAAACACCATGATCATAGCCTGTACCAGTACCAGGAAAGCACTTTTTTTGTTGTTTTTCTTTTTCTTAAAATATTTTTTTTAGTTGTAGATGGACACAATAGCTTTATTTATGTATTTTTATGTGATACTTAGGATCGAACCCAATGCCTCACACTTGTGAAACAAGTGCTCTACCACAGAGCTACAGCCCCAGCCCAGAAAAGCACCTTTTAATTATGTAAAAACATTTGCAAGTAAGTCTTCCAAAAGCATTTTTAGGAAAATGGATTCTCAGGTATTAACAGCTTGATCTGCTTTATAAAATTGTCAGATCAGTCAAATAACTATTGAAGGACATTTGACAAAAATAATTTTTGTTTTCAAATGATTGACATTTTGGCATTTTATTTTTAACTCTTCAGAGGAAAAAGTCTAAAATTAGCCAGGTGTGGTGGCACAGGTCTGTAATCCCAGCACTTTGGGAGGCTGAGACAGGAGAATCGTGAGTTCAAAACCAGCCTCAGCAATGGCGAGACACTAAGCAACTCAGTGAGACCTTGTCTCTACATAAAACACAAAATTGGGCTGGGGATGTGGCTTAGTGGTCAAGTGACTCTGAGTTTAATCCTCAGTATCAAAAAAAAAAAAGTCTAAAATTATTCACAGTTTGTTTATTAAGTTTTTTTTTTCCTGTTGACTGTTACCAAAGTAAGGTTGCATGCCAAAATGCCTAGTATAAACACTTGAATACTCACATTTACATAGAAGCAATACCCACCCAAGTGGTCGAGGATCAGTACAGACAGGATAGGAGGAGTCTTCAGGCCAATCAGATCATAGTGTGGGTCGGGGCTAGGCAGGTGCGTGTCCATGAAGATGTCGTCTTGCCCATCCCATCACAGAAGCTGCCTTGACCTGCTTACTCCATGAGGCTTCTTCCAGCCTGGTCTAGCAGATAGAAAACATTAGCCGATTTTTTACCAGAATCAGCCCAGGAATAAGAATTACTAGGAAAGTTACTAAGAATAAAAATAAAAGTTACACAAATGAGAAAAATTGGTATATTAAACAATAAAATGAACAATTTCAAATGAAGGAAAGTAAAAAACTAAAACAAACAAAATCAAACATTATAGAAGAATAGTAAGACTAAGAAAACGAGATGTGTAAGAGAACAGATGCTGGACAGCCTGATTTTATTCTGTCCCTCCACCCTCCACCCTGTGAGACTTTGCACTTTTTCACACACCCAGAATAAATGCATCCAATTGCTGCACAGTAGCTTGTAACTTGTATTTTACTGAGCATCCTGTTCAGAGTCAGAGAGGACGATTCCCACACACACATCAAGCCTTATCCATTATCATCGCGGTAGACATGTCTACTTCTTCCCCCAATTCCTCACTTATTTTGAGTTTCTCCTCCTCCTCCATCTTTTTTTTTTTTTTTTTTTTTTTTTTTTGCCTCTTTCTGAAAAGTAACTTCTCTTGTGTCTTGAAGAATTTGGCTCTTGCTTTGGCCTGCACATCCCACTCAGCAAAACAAGTCCAGCAGTTGCCTAATGACTCTGGGGTTCCTCACACATGCCCTGGAGACTGCCACCAGGCTCTGGTTTCCTGGGAAGAGAATTCTGCTGCTATGATATGGGGATGTTTTCTCGTAATTTTATGCAGGGAACAAATAAATAATATAAATGACAAGAAGGAGTAGAAGGTTTTCAAAAATCTGAAAGTTTAAAACAAACCAGTAAAGTTTCAAAAAGAAACCTTAATTAAAACCATAATAATAGCCAGGCGCGGTGGTGCATGCCTGTAATCCCGGCACTTTGGGAGGCTGAGACAGGAGAATTGTGAGTTCAAAGCCAGCCTTAGCAACGGTGAGGAGCTAAGCAACTCCGTGAGACCCTGTCTCTACATAAAACACAAAATAGGGCTGGGGGTATGGCTCAGTGGTCGAGTGCCCCTGAGTTCAAGCCCTGGTACAAAGCAAAACAAAACAAAACCAAACCATAATAATGCCAGGTGTGGTGGTGCCTGCCTGCAGTCCCAGCTACTAGGGAGACAAGGGCAGGTGGCTCTCATGAGGTCTTTAAGATCAGAGAGCAGTTGTGGCAAGAGTGAGACCCTGTCTCAAAAACAACACACCAACCAACCCCAAACAATGCAAAAAACCACAATAAACAATTGAAAAAGTAAAAATGCCAAACCTTAAAAAGAAGCCACAATAATCAGAACAAAATAGGCTAGAAAATGAGAGCTGTAGATAAGAAAATGGTGGAATAAATATATGCATAGCATAAGGGATCACCACATCATGAAGCAAATATAGAAACTAAGGTGCAGGGCAAGTCTGTGGGTGGGAGGAGCTCCCCTGCACTTCCAGGACTCCTGGAGGCAGGAGCCTTCAGAAGTTCACTCACAGCTAGATTTTGCTTCTGCTCTGATGGAGGTCTATTGGATTCTCTTTTAAGACACTTTTAAGACATGCGGACTTTAGGTGGTATGGAGTCTTTTTTTGCTGTGCTTGGAGACACAACAAAACCAAAAAGCAAAACCCCAAACTCTCTTTTGTGTATTTTATCCTGTTTTCTACAAAGGAAGCACAAGGTATTTCAGACCAAGCACAACGTATGCCTTGGGTTTGCCAAAGATAAAGAAATTCTGCCACCAACTGTGAAAAAATGTTTCCTTATCAGAAGGTAGAATGCCGTCTGACAAATCTCAAACACACAAGCCAGGCATCAAGTCATGAGGGAAAATCAGATTGTCACATGATCTTTCTTCCCTTCCATCCAGGTTAATTTGTTCCTGAAAAAAGGTTAGCTTTGTGTGTTTATAAAAGTTTATCTTTTCTCTCCTTGCTTAGATACTTGGAGAAAAAACGACTATGCTTTCCTCGATTCTTCTTTGTGTCGGATCCTGCTCTTCTGGAGATTCTGGGGCAGGCATCAGATTCCCACACTATACAAGCCCACTTGCTGAATGTATTTGACAACATCAAAACAGTCAAGTTCCATGAGAAGGTTTGCCTACCTCTAATTGCTGGTCAACAACGACCATACCTTAGCCCATCCACTCTCTCTCTAGTAGCTCTCGGGGGCCGTGTTTGCAAGGGATGGCCTTCCTTGTCCGTTCACTCTTACTTAGTGAAGAAAAAGAAACTTTGGGGCCAAATTTACCTTCAGAACTGTGTGGCTTCTTAATATCCAAGGTGTAGGTTAGATGAAAAACAATAGTTTAATGCGAACAGGAAAGCAATGTGTGCAATGTTCAGAATTTTCCATGCCAAGTCAACTACTTAGAACTCCAACAAGACAAAGACACTAATTGCTCATAATAAAGTGCTTTGACTAAGCAGAATTGTTGTAGGCATTTGATTATTTTAGTCAGGCTTCAGAAGGTTTTGATATGCTTTCTTAAAATGTGTTTTTCTTTTGCATTCCTAACATGTTCATAGAATCATGGGTTGTGTGGGACGCAAAAGAGGTTATTCACCCTGAGGGAGATTACATTTGTGCAGCTGCCAGAAGATCTCTTCTAATCTATCCTTCCTCCTAAAATTCTCTAAGAAAGTGACCTTCCCTTTTGACATTGTATTCAGTCCTCTGGTGTTTCATACAAATCCTTAGTAACATTACTTTATTCATCTTATCACACAATTTAATTTATTGCATCACTAACAGATGTTGTGCTTAATTGTGGGACTACACCAGCCCCAGGAACTTGTGCTCTGGATGGGGTAGACAGAGAAGTAACAAACAGAGCCTACAGACTGCAGTTATCACAGTGGTAGAGTTACCTCATAGTCAGCAATTAAAAGTCAATCATTATTGTTAAGCCCCTTGCTCTGCCCCAGACATGAAGGTACTCCTGGGATTCCAAGGAAAAATGTGCATAATCAACACTAAAATTGTTTTTATGCAGTGTAACACTGAAGAGAAATTTGGCAATTAAATTGTTGATGATTTTGGACTTCCATTATTAGTATTATGCTTTTATTAAGCACAAGGAGCAGGGGCATACCACCAGGGAGCCCTAACTGGGTGTTCGGGGTGTCAGGGAAGGTGTCCTGCTGGAGAACATCAACTTGGACTGTTTTCTGCAGGTGAGAAGAATGGAGCTAAGTAGGTGCAGAAGGGCTGGTCTGGCCAGGTGGAAGGGCATCTGGCAAGGACCTGGAGGTGTGCGTAGCCCTGGATGTCAGAACGCTGGGGTGGGGAGTGGATTAGGCCTATGCAGCTTCAGACAACAGCAATGTGTCTTCTGTGTTCTGGGGGGGAAAAGTCAGAGATAATTTGGTGGCCGTGGTGGTTCCTGTTGGAGGTTCGGAAGGAGAGCTTTTCCATGTCTTTAGCATGATTTCTTGTGGCGGTCACAGCAATCTTTGGTGGTGTTTTGTTTGTTTTTGATTATCGACAACACTTTATCACTTCAACATCTGATTTTGATTTCAGATATTCTTTTTGGGTGCTTTTGTGTCTAAATTTCCTTCTTCTTATAACTTTTCTCATTAGAACACCCTCATCCAGTATGACTTCCTCTTAACTTTACACCTGGAAAGACTCTAAATAATGCCACGTTCACAGGGACTGAGACTTATAATGTTTTAGGGGGCACGATTCCACCTAGAAGAGGGAGTGATGGGGAAAGGAAGAAAGAGGCACAGGCTAGATTCCAAAGTCCCAGTGCCTCACACTGTGGAATTGCACTTCCTCCCAAGTGTGACAGAAGGTGGTGGGAGACCTTTAAGTAGGAGAGCAGCCTGAACTGTGTTTCAATGCGGTGAAGGAGGTAGAATGGAAGGAAGCAGGGATGGAGAAGCTGGACAACTGTAGCAAAGCCTGAAGAGAGAGGCAGAGAGGAAGGAGGGACAGGATGGACATTAATGGTCAAAACCACTTCTTGTTGACCTGCTGAATGTGTGTGTTGAAAAGGAACTAAATTCGTCAGGAAGTTCTTCCCGATGTCTTGCTTAAATCTTGCTGTGACAGCACTAGGATTTCTCACTGCCTCCAGCTATCTATTGCAGATAATTTAGGCTTCCCTAGCCTCTGTTCCTATTGCTTCTTAAGACTGCATTTCTTTTGTTTCTCTTGTTCCTTCCATAAGGATTCTATAACCAGGGCAGATCCTGGTTTCTTTTTTTTTTTGGTACCGGGGATTGAACTCAGGGATACTCGACCACTGAGCCTCATCCCCAGCCCTGTTTTGTGTTTTATGTAGAGACAGGGTCTCACTAAGTTGCTTAGCACCTCGCCATTGCTGAGGCTGGCTTTGAACTCGCGATTCTCCTGTCTCAGCCTCCCAAAGTGCTGGGATTACAGGTGTGTGCCACTGCACCCAGCTAGATCCTGGTTTTATGGATTCTAAATCTTATAACATCATAAATACAAAATTATATCCAGGAATCTGGAAAAAGTCCATGCCAATGAGAAACCAGAATCTTAAGATTCATTAGATACTTGGAACATCACTTCTGTCTAAAACTGAAGAGGACTTCATTAGTATAGCACTAAGTATGAGTCCAAATGGATGTTCTTTATATTTTTATTTTTTAATTCAGTTGTAGATGGATGCAATATATATATTTATTTATTTATGTGGTACCGAGGGAAGTAGGATTAGTATGATTTTACTTTTTTTTTTCTTTACTGGGGATTGAACCCAGAGGCACTTTTACCAGTGAGCCACATCCCCTTTAAATAATTTTTTTTTTTTTTAAATTTTGAGTCAGGGTCTTACTACATTGCTCAGGCTAAGTTGCTGAGGCTAGCTTTGAACTTGTGATCCTCCTGCCTCAGCCTCTGGAGCCGTTGGGATTACAGGTGCGCACTACCGCCTCTGGCATCAAGCGTGATTTGTAATGGGCAAGAAACTTACTCAGTCTCAGTGTTGGTCTCCAACATTCCATGTTCAGTGGATGAAAGAGGACCAATGGAACCTGTGTCCTGGGACTCCAAATGCTGTGTTCTTCTCATTAGGCTGTGCATCAGGGAAACTGACGTGCAGTGACCTCAGAGGAGCTGAGTTTGATTAGAAACCATTACAAGACACCAAGCCCCAGTAAAGAACATTGTGTTTGGCACAGAATTAGAATTACTTTGGAATTACTTTCTCCTCATTGATCATGTTGACTGGGTCACTTCTGATGTCAACTTGAGACTCTTACAGTGTGGAATTATAGGCTTTTAGAGAGCTGCATTTCATTTGGGAAATGTTAGAGATATTTTTCCATTACTGCATTTATATTAAATATTTCTTTTAGAAAATAAATTTACTCCATTAGAGTATTGGTTATTTGGAATCAATTTAGGATTTCTCTTTAGATTTCATGGCTAACTTATTGTTTTGAAAAAGACTTTATATCATGTTTTTTCTTATTTATCATAATCTGTAGCTAACTTTCTATGGGGAGGATAACATAATGGGAAGGGAATGGAGAAAAAGTCAGAAATTATTTCTCATTTTTTCCTATGAACTTAACAGTCTCTTTCCTCTTCTCATGTAGGTCTATGATCGGATTCTGTCAATCTCCTCCCGGGAGGGCGAGACCATCGAGTTGCACAGACCTGTGATGGCTGAGGGCAATGTGGAAGTGTGGCTCAATTCTCTCTTGGAGGAATCGCAGTCCTCATTACACCTTGTGATTCGCCAGGCAGCTGCAAATATCCAAGAAACAGGGTTCCAATTGATCGAATTTCTTTCTTCATTCCCTGCTCAGGTCAGTGTATTGAAATTGGAAGGTCCTTTTTTTTCTTAAACAAAATAGTTATCTTAAATCTCAGCTGTTGCTTATTGTAAGCCTCACCTATTGCATAATTCAACTCTGAACCAATATTAAGCTTTTCATAAAGATTTATTAAATCTAGATAAACTTAAAGATTTTCACTGCAGATGACTTGGCCATATAGAAGATATAGACTTAAACATGTATTTTCATTGTACAGATACCGGACTTTCTTTCTTGTTTTTGGTACTGGGGATTGAACTCAGGGGCATTCGACCACTGAGCCACATCCCCAGTCCTATTTTGTGTTTTATGTAGAGACAGGGTCTCACTGAGTTGCTTAGCGCCTTGCTGTTGCTGAGGCTGGCTTTGAACTTGTGATTCTCCTGTCTCAGCCTCCCTAAGTGCTGGGATTACAGGTTTGCGCCATTCTTTAACTTAAAAGAGTTTTGTTTTTTCCTACTGAATCTCTATATGTAACAATGTATATAAATCATAACAATTTACTTAGTGGTCACTCAGCTAAAAAAATGAAAAATACATTTCAGCATTAAAATACAGGAAACAATGTTTTCTTAGTCATTGTGATCAATAAAGATTTCATAAGTATGAAAACAAGACAGTGAATCCCATCACTGCCTATATCCATAAGAATGGGACTCTAATTAGAGTAAGATATATTCTATGCTTGTATAATTGTATCAAAATGGATTCTGCTGTCATATATAACTAAAAAGAAAAAATAAATAAATAAAAGATGTTGTAATTATTTACTACATGTAAACACTGCTAGTTTGGGTAAAGCAAATTTAAGACATATTCTTTACCTGCAAGTAACTTAAAATCTATTTAGGAAGAAATGTGATTTAATCATAAGTGGCTTAAAATTATAAGAAAAAATTATAGACATATAATGGGGCTGTACATATTTAGTTACTAAGTAAATTATGTGAATAGAGTTTCCATGGGTTTTGAAACAAGGTATCTATTTGATGTAATCAAAGTTTTACATTTGTATGATAATCAAAACTATTCATTATGCTGTAATTTATATTTGAATATGTAAATATGCCATACAGACTCATAAAGCCTTTTTTATTTCTATAAGGTTGGATTATTAGGAATTCAGATGATATGGACACGGGACTCAGAAGAAGCCCTTAGAAATGCCAAGTTTGATAAAAAAATCATGCAGAAAACCAATCAGTCTTTTCTGGAGCTGCTAAACACACTGATAGACATCACCACCCAGGATCTGAGCTCCATGGAACGAGTCAAATACGAGACTTTGATTACTATTCATGTGCACCAGAGGGATATCTTTGATGACCTGGTAAATTCTTTATAAATGTTGTGGCATATACAAGAAAGCAGGCACTAGACACATCTGTGTTTACTCACTGGAATTAGTTAGATTAAATTGAAGGAAATGTTAAATTCAGGCAGAGTCATCTTCTTGATCAGACCTTGTTTATCAGACACTTTCTTCTGCCTTAAACTGAAATTTCAGTCACATTCTGATGATCTGTGCTACTATTGAGGCAATTAGACTTTCTTTTCAAATTCTTTATGTGATTATTTTAAATGCATCCTGAAAATCTTTATTTGTCTTGTGTTCCTTTTAGTTATTGATTGAAGATCACTAGTTTCTTGCTGCAGAAATTATGACTAATATTGCTAGGACAGCTGTTGAGGGCTTCTCTTAGGGCTTCTGATGAGTCACATCCTTACTTAACATGTTTTGCTACATTCTATGTCATTGATGGCAATGTGGTCTTCCCTAACACAGCTCATGACATTCAGGTGTCATGCAGATTTTTGCCTTTAAAAAGAATACAGGATGGGAAAGGAGAATTCAGTAGCTATAGAAAACAGAAAATGTGAAAAAAAAAAAGAAATTTGTCCTCTACCATAAAATACAACATTAGATAAGAGGCAAGAAGCTCTTACTTTCATAATAATTTTCTGGATTGTGTCTCAACCCCATTATGTAAAAAAGATTATGAAAGATTGGTCCTGATGGAATAGAAATAAAAGGCAGCACATTCGAGCTATTTTGTGCTAATCTCCTCTTCTAATAGTTAAGCGCACTGTTTGCCTCTCTGACAAATAAAGGGCTCAGGGTAATTTTCCATTTCTTATTTGTCAAAGAAAAATGATTAAAGTAGCTTAAAATTTTGGCTAAAAAAACGCAGACAAAAGCTTTGCTGGGCAATAACCTGTCATTTAGATGTTAGAAAATTTTGTTTGCTCCAAGTTCCTAGGAAAAGTAATTAATGGATTAAAAAAAACCCTCAATGGACTTTGTCATAATCTTAAGAAATGCATTTTTCCTAATGAGATTGTTTAGCTCCATCTTCATATGCCATAACATGTTTTTTACAGATTGCATTTCATGGTTGGGCCAATGGTCTTGGACAATTAAGGGTGAAATTAAGAAATGAATCTTATTATTAAGCTGTGTAATGTCATTTAAATCAGAAGGGCAAGTTGCATAAAATGTACTGCCAAATCTCTTGATTTGTCCTATTCCCATGTCTTGCTGAAGTTCCTATTTTGTTGATGAATAAATGAATAGGTTGAGTAATGAGATTGTTGATGTCTTTAAGCTAATTGGGGAGTCTGTGAGTTCCATTTCTTTTACTTTATGTTCTACATAAATACTGATATGTGTGTTATTAGTGATTCTCATCTTGGTTTTAACATATACCTTTCGAATTTCAGTGTCACATGCATGTCAAGAGCCCTACGGACTTTGAGTGGCTGAAACAGTGCAGATTTTATTTTAATGAAGATTCTGACAAGATGATGATTCACATCACAGATGTGACTTTCGTATATCAGAATGAATTTTTAGGCTGTTCTGAGAGGCTGGTCATAACTCCACTCACGGACAGGTGATGGAAGAATCCTGTGATTCCACAGCGCCCCCCCCCCCATAGATTCATTCTCCCAGGTTGCTCAGGGCACTTTGGCTTCATGCCTCTTTAGGGTTTATAGAATCTTTCACACCAAAGCCTTTGAGATTCAGCATGTCTAGCTTTATACCAGTGTCTTTACATGAGATTTAGGTTGTGGCTGAAAGAGACCTGATTGCCTTGCCTTCAGTCTTACGGAGAGAAGATGTAAATGCCTCTGTGGACGTTTGGGCAAGAAAGGGAATTAACGGCTGTATGTCACCAGTGCAGATCTCTGCAGGCCTTGAAGGCTCAGTTAGTAAGGGTGGTACCTGTTTTCCTCCTAGAGAGGCAATTAAGATGATGGGTTAGCAGGAAAGAAATTAGGGAACAACCCAGGTGAAAGCGGGGGCGTGGGATAAATGTTGCCCTTTCTGTGCTGTTGGCTAGTCCTGCTTGCTAGCTGGAGTCGCCACTGTACTCTCCCTGGACCGTGTCTCCTCATCAGTAAGATGAATTGGGCCATCTCCTAGGGCCCTTCTGGGACTAGTATTCTGTACTTCTCTTAGTCTAGTTTGAATTTTGTGATATCAGCCACATTGCGTTTTCTCTGTTAAGAGGTGCACTGGATACTTATTATGGCCATTTGACTTGATTTAATCTCTGCACATTGTATGCGTTGCAGTCAGCCTTTTCACTGCTGTGACAAAAAGACCTGACAAGAACACTTTTAAGGACGGAATATTTACTGGGGGCTCACGGTTTCAGAGGTCCAGTCCATAGACAGTCCTCATGGCTCGAGATGAGGCAGGACACGATGGTGGAGGGTGTGGCGGAGGGAAACAGCTCAGGATATCGCACCAGGAAGCAGAGGAAAACCTTCTATTTTTTTTTCTCAAAATGCTGAGCTGCTTATTTTTTTATCCTTCTGCAAATTTAGATCTTTTAGGTATTAAAACTTGAGAACATAAAAAGCAAAGCAAGTATTTATAATTACAGAAGTGGAGACAATCCTGAAATTTATTCCAGCCAGTTTTCCCCAAATGCTCACTTGTTTTTCTTTCTTAAATTTACTCCATTTTGTGGGAAGTGAGGAGGCAGCACTTGTGGCTCGTCATTGGGAATCATCCTAAGACCTGCTGCCTTTATACGAATAGAGAACTCGTTGCTAAATTGAATCCTCTACAGCCAAGTGCTGGGGGTACTGATGTTTGCTCAGCCTGCAGCTGTCTCACCCCTGCAAACCCAACCATGGTGGCAGCTGTCTGGACTCCCAGGAGCTTGGTGGCAGTGGGCAGGCCTGCAGGCCCTTCCGGGATCCAACGGCCATCGCAATGCGGTAACAACACACAGCACCTTCTCCAAACACTCATGGCGGTGTCCACGCCAGCCTCCCTTCCACACCCAGCACGTGTGAGAAGACTACTGTCATCTCATAGGACCAAGGGCGGAGGGAATCAGGGCGGATGAGGCATCTTTCCTGCTCACTAGGAAGCGCAGACAAGCGAATGGCACGGGCTTTCCCTGACCTGATCTCACAGCTTCTGCGGCCGCTCAGTCTACCCTTGCCTCTGTGTAGGCTCGGGCAGGACACCCGCCTTCTCTCACTTCCTTCTTTTGGAATCTTTGTGTGAACTAGAGGTAAGGCTTGGTAGTCCTCCCTTATTTTTGGAGGAATATGTTCCAAGACCCTCAGTGCACGCCTGAACTCACAGATGAGGTCAAGCACCATGCGTACTTTTTTCCTATACATACATACTTATGATGAAGTTCGACTTATAAATTCAGCACTGTAAGAGATTAATAATGATAAAATGAAGTATATCCATATATTGTAATAAAAGTTGCATAAAATGTTCTTTTTCTATATATCTCAGATATCCATTGAATGTTTTTGAACTGATTTCATATTGCTGAAACTGCCAAAGATCAAACTGTGGATTAGGGGTTTGGGGAAACAGTAACATGCTAGTCAATATTATTTTTGCTATGACTGCTGCTTTTCTTAATCATTGAGCACAACATTAATCATTCCTTAGCAACCTTTCTTTTTATTTCTCCTTAAGTTTGTCCTATTTCAAAGAGTCTATAACTAAGCCAACTTTTTCTCAAAGAAAGTACCTTGGTGCACATACCCTTATGGTCTTAGGAAACTTTCCAGCATTTTAGGACCAGTAAGAATCAAAATGACTTCTAGTTTACCTGTGCTATGGATAGTTAATACTAACAATGGTGACAAATTCAGTTACACCAAGCGCTAATAAGCCCCAGGTCATGAGGTTGGTGGCTGTTCATTGCCTTTCACAGTTGTATTCCACATCTCTAATTCTAGTAGGTGCTGGGGCAGGAGGAACTGGATAAGAGTGTAGAGCTGGACCAGCATAAGCTATTATTTGGAAAAAAGTTCAGAGAATACAAGGAGCCAGGGTGAGTCAGGGGTTGGGGATCTAAGTGAGTGACTACTAGGCCCTGCTCCTCACAGCACAGGGTTCACCGCAATCTAACGGGTAGGCGAGAAACCAGACCAGGGCTGTGAACAGGCCACGAAGGGAGACATTTTTGAAAATAGCTAAGATAAAAAGATCAGAAAGGGAAGTAGAGAATTGAGGGAGCGAGGTTCAAGTGCCTGTGGCAGGCCCTGGGAAGAGACCCATGCATACGCACATGGAGCTTCCTGACAGGTTCGCGCTGGCCACCGTGAGGTGGTGTGGGTGCTTGTGCAGAGCTGGACCAACGTCCACCTGAGCAGAGTCAACGAGGACGGGTCTCCTGGAAGCCTGTCTGCTTTCCATTGCCAATGGGATGACTTCTTCTAATATAGGACCTGCTACTTCTCTGGTTTATTTTGTAAACCCCATGTTCCCAGGTGTAAAGAGGGCGTGTAGGAAATGGTCAGAGTTGAGGATGTATTTCTTAGCCTGAGGCGGGTTGGCTTGCAGCCCCAGGCTGTCCCACTCAATCCCAAGAGAAGTCACTGAGTCTCTGTGAGCCTCTTTCCTCTTTTGTGGAGGGGGAAAAGAACAGTAGCTTCCTCAGGGTTCTCTGGGAATTCAGTGAGATGAAGTGTGTGAGGACCTTGCTGCTGTTGCTACTACAGACACAAGCGAAATCAGAGGGAGAGCAGGTGTCCTCTGGATTCTGCCCCCAGGCTCTGTGTGCTTTCAGGGCTGAGCCATTTCTTTCTTTCTTTTTTTTTTTTAATTTTAATTTTTATTTATTTTTCTCAAAAGTTGCATTTAAATACATGTTATCAAACATAACAGAAAAAAAACAAATTTTCAGAAGCTGTACACACTATTCACTGAAAATATTTGTTGAGGCAAATAGAAAAAAAAATTATTACAATCA